>CAAKHD010003591.1:103807-120076 GCA_901007705.1 Fistularia tabacaria
CTTTTTTTCTCTATATACAACTATCTCTCACCCAAATCTATATATATAAATACACACACACACACACACACACACACACACACACACACACACACACACACACACACACACACACACACACACATACACACACACACACACACACACACATATATGTACATATATAGTCACAAACTTTCTTTTCGGCATCAACATTGTATCAGTGAGCCACCAAAAGCATTGATAAGGAAATTAGCGCTGGAAAAGAAAACCATGGACAAAGGGAAAGAATGGTTTGCTCATTTACATGTATCTAGACAGTGCTGTTGCCATCATTCAAAAGTTCTGATGAAAGGCTGACGGGAACAGGTTTTTGTTTCATTAGTCTCTGCTTCATTCACAATATTACCGGTGCTCTCAGCAGTTTTGAAGTGTTTACCCTTACACTCACTGTTTGTTTTGATATAATTATGACGCAAAAATTAAATAGAATATTGCTCTCAATTGATAAGCCATACTGACTGCTCACAAACATAGAAATGAATATATTAGCAGATGGAAAATATGATATTGTAATAATTATTGTTGTTTCTGTTGTTACTGTTAATGAACTATTGTCATTGTCTTTATTTTCGTTTATGTGGATGTGGTCGTGGTAGCTTTTTTCCACTTCCATGCACTGATTTATCTCAAACAAATACGTAATAAAACCCCATAATGCCTGTTAAGGTAATGTCAAATCTCATTGAACCCACCTGTAAACAAATATTCCATTATTGCAACTTTGATGATAATCTCGCATTTATGAGATCTCCACTGTGGAATTAAAAATATGCTTGTTGCACTGAGGCCAAAATGAAAGGCAAATCTACCTCTTCTTACAAGGTCACTGTTGCCATGGTGACAGTCTGATGGCTAGTTTTGCCTTCTTATTCCTTATCTATTTTTTATATTCTCCCTTCATATCTGCAATATCTTTATTTGAAGACCCCCACTCCTCCTCCACTCCCCTTCAACACCACCCCCAAGACAATTGTGGATCTGTCCTTCCCATACCATCCCTACCCACCCACTGATCTTCACTTCTTATCCCTGTCTCACCCTTTTCCTCTCTAAATGAAAAACCAAAGAATAAACAGACAACAGCAGAGACAATTTTTTGATGGTCCACAAAAGATGCAACATCAAAGTGTGTGTGTGTTACATTCACAAAAATGAGACCGAGGAGGGGGTCGCCTCAGTATCAAAGGCTTAATAGCCAATGTTAGATGTTGGGCACAGGGAGGGGAAAAGTCTGAGACTATTTCATATGAGCTTTCCTCTGTTGGACTGCAAATAAACTGCTGATACAGATTAATGAGCTATAACCTATCTCTCAATATTTTGTTGCAGAATTCTTACTGCTTCAGTGAGTATGTTAGGCCAGTCTGTACCAGTCTGAAAGGGTCACACTACATAACAAAGCATCCTCATTTACTTCTTTATCTGTATTAACAGATGGACTTTCACCTGACAGTCTAGTGGGACCTGGGGTGATGGAAAGGTAATGCAACACTGTCTGAATGTACATCATAATGGTGTTAACTTACGCTCCCATTTATTTTCTCGAGCAATATTCCACTGTGGTGCGATGCTTGCTTGCGGATTAAGCGATACAACTGAGACATAGCAATGGGTGTGACGGCAAGAGCAAGAGAAAAAGACGAAAAACAAAGAACATAAAGAAGGTATATTAAAGGATGTACAAATCACAGATACAGAGGAGTAGAAGTACAAGACATTTTGAAAAATAAGTGTAAATAATAAACAGAGGGAGTAGGGAGAGTAAGAGCTTTGTATTAATTACATGGAAAGATCTATGGCTGTTTTAGGAGCCACAGAGGAAATTGATATTTACTCGTTTGGCTGCTACTCTTCATGGACAGCCTGGCTTCATTTGTGATTCATCATTGAGACCTATACCTTTAAAACAAGTTATTTATGTATGTCCTACACAGGCTGCTCTGCATGTTTGGTTTGATAGACTGAACAAAAACACATTAAAAAAGGCATATATATATATATATATATATATATATATATATATATATATATATATATATATATATATATATATATGATATTATATATGATATATATAAGGCTGCAATTCATACCATCCTTTTACACATTAAGTAAACCATTCTTTTCCTTGTGCATTATTACAGAGAGGGAGAGAGGAAGAGAGACATAGAGAGACAAATAAAAGTAGATAAAAAGCTATCACAAATTGTTTTTTCTTCATTTAGCCACTAGACATACTTTTAATAAATAATCTTTTATTTTGTAAAGACACTTGATTAAGTATCATCTGTGGTCCCTTCGCCAAATGCTGTTTTATTACGGTTATTGACATCAACTCTGTCAACTTATTGTATTTTTAATTTCTTTTTTTTTTTTGTTTTTTCTTTTTTTTATTTCTTGTCATTGTATTATATTCCAAATATGAAACTGCTGATGTTGAACATTTTGTCAAATTCAAGATCAGATTTGGGTCTCTTGTACATTGTCTTTTGAGCAGGCTTGAATCAGTAAAGGTTCCTGTGTGGCTGAGCTATGTAGGGTACTGAGCATAGGAGGGTGATGGTACGTGCTCTTGTATGTGTTGTAGTGGTTGTAGTGCTCCAGTGGGGGCAGTGATAGGTGTCTCTCCATAGCAGCAACACCTGCAAGCTCTTCCTCAACAGTAATGACCTCCATAGATGAGGCAGGGCCATCAGGATCCTGCTGGTTATGTTGCTTTCTCATTTTGTAGAAAATGACCAGCAGTACAGCAGCCATAAGTGTAATGGCCACGAAACAGCCAATAATAATCTTGGTGGTTTTCATTACCTCATCCAGGCCATTGAGGGCACCCTCTCCATCCAGATCAAGGACAGGGATGGTATAAGTCCGCTCTGTGGTCCTTGTAGAAACAGGAGTACTTTTTGTTGTTGAGGAGGACACCCAGCCAAATGGGGGAAGGGGTGTTTGGCTATCATCACCAGGGGTCTCAATGGTCTCCACAGTAACTGTAGTAAAATAGGTCACCCCACTATTTTCCACAGAAGTGACATTGAGCACAGCTGAGGCAGAAATGTTGCCTGCTGTGTTGCTTACCATACAGGTGTAAGTCCCAGTGTCCTGCATGATGACACTGGTAAAGTTCAGGGTCCCATCGTTGAGTACCGACAAGCGCACTTTATAAGCCCCATGTGTCACCAAAGAACCATTTGGCGTAAGCCAGCTGATGGATGTCAAGGAGCTAGTGCGACACTTAAGCTCCGCACCCATACCTTCCGTCACGTTCAAATCAGTGGGTGGCTCCAAAATGACAGGAACATCACATTGGAAATAGCTGTGATCCAGCTCCCCGATGTAGCGACCTTTAAAAACTGTAGGGGTATGGCAACGTGCACAGCAGCTCGTATTGGCAGGTACTGTTTCTTTCAGCCACCAGCTGAGCCACAAAATATCACAGTTGCAGTTCCAGGGGTTGTGATGGAGATGGACTCGTTCCAAGCGATGCAAAGGTGTAAAGAGATCATGTGGTAGAAAGGTAAGGTTGTTGTGAGCCAGGTTGAGCTCCACCAGTGACGCCAGATCATCAAATGAATTCCTTTCTATTGTTTGGATCTGAGCATGCATCATCCACAGCTTCTGAAGATTTACTAATCCTGTAAAAGAGCTAGGCTTGACAACAGACAACTGGTTTCCAGACATTTCCAGCTCCTCAAGTCTAACCAAAGGTAGGATGTTGGGAATTTCCTTCAGGTTGCACATTCCCAAGTTCAGATAACGCAGATTACTCAAGTCCTTGAAGGCTCCATCTGAAATATAAGACAGACGTTTCAGCTCACCTAGATCCAGCCTTCGAAGGGAAGGGACCCGGTTGAAGGCATAAGGTGGTATACTTTCGATGGGGTTGTTTCGAAGCCACAATTCCTTCAGCTTGGACAAATATTCAAATGCTCCATTTGGGATTGTCGTGAGTCGATTATCGAAGAGCTCCAATGTATTGAGGCTGGTCAGCCCATTGAAGGCGCCAATTTCAATACTGCGGATATGATTCTTACTTAGCTGCAGGATCTCAAGATGGCGTAGATGTTTGAAACTGTCCACCTTAATGACCTGGATGAGGTTGTCTTGGAGGTTAAGGTAACGAGTGTTGGTGGAAATGCCATCTGGGACATCCCGTAGACTTCGACGGGTGCATATGACTTTGCTGAACTGGTTACTGCATGAGCAGACTGATGGGCAGGTCTGTGCACGAACCAGTCCAGCCACCACCAAGATCTGAAGGGCCAAGAGCAGTACAAAGAGGGGGTTGGAAAGTGCCCCCTTCAGCCTATGACCTCTCATTGTCTGGTGCTGGAGGGAGGAGATCATTTTGTTCAGCATTCATAGTTCATCTGCTGTTTGTATTCTCTGCAACACAAAGATAGAAAGGAAAAAAGTAAGTCAATAATCATATCTTTTTAACAAGTACATTTGTAAACATGAAAATCATGAGCAGGCTAACATTGTTTAATGTCACCCACATCCACTTTTACCTCTCTGAGATTTTTTTGTTTTTTGGTTATGTTTTCATTTGATAGGTTGTATGGGTTGGCCACTATGTAAATCTGGGGTTTTATTGATTTCAGTGTCTTTGCATAAGACTCAGCACTATACCGTAAATTTGTTGTAGAGGTGCAGCATGTGATGATCCGTCATGCATTTTAGAGAAAAAAAGGTTATCAAAGGTTAATAATGCACAGACAACCTCCCTACCTCTCCCCCACCCCAGTCAAGAAGAAAGAAAAAACAACAATCAAACATAAACAAAACACAAAAAAGGGAAACCACTGATGATGTCTTAGTGGTAACAATTTATTTTTCCGACTAAGACTAAGCCCTTTCCACTCCAGCACTCTCATACTTGTGATCTTTGTATAATTAATAATTCTAAAAGTAAATGTTGATTAAAATATATTTTAGTTACAGTTAAAGCATCAATGGGGTTTCTGATCAGTTGAAAATAGAACAAGTGGTTGAAAAATATCAAATAAATAAAATTATCTTTCGAGGTTTGCTGTTGGTCTTTTGCACATACTATTTATTTTACATAATTGTCCAATTTAGAATCCCACTAAAAAGGCAGAGAGAGGCCCTGCTTTAATACTTGTTTAAAAAGGGCAGCATGATTAATCTTCCAATTCTAGAGTTTGACAAGAAACTTGAGTTTTTCTTCTTTCTTAGAATTCTGCCTGATTCAATTAAATTGGATTAGTACATTTAGCGAGAAGATATGAAGAGGCTGAGTCCCTTACAACAAAACTAAGGCATTTATTCAAAAGAAGGGAAGCCACTTCTGTCTACCGTATACAGCGACATTGCAATCAACTCAGCAGCCGAAAAATCAATCAACAAATGAAGAATAGCAAACCCATCATGCAAAATATGCTTTACAATTATAAAATGTGACAGCAGTGATTCAAGCTGTGCTATTTAGGCATGGAGACACTATTCTTCAGTGTCAAGAGTAACGATATCTTGGCTGGTGTGAATACATTAACCTTGTTGTCAGGGTCTTTATCTCCAAATATTCACATTGTCTTTTTACAACTTTCTAACACATGTGATCATTTTATCATTTCTTTCAGTCTACCTGTGAGAAAGAAAAAAAAATACTATGACAGGTGTTTTTTAAACAGAAATTTTGAAGCAATGGGGAACTGTTTTCTGATAAAGATGGGTGGCTGACTTAATCAGTGCAAATCAAGCATCACATGGCTTGCTTTTCAGTAGATAGAACGCTGCGACTATCTGAGGAAAGGCTGCATGAGGCTTCCCACTGACAAGACATAATTTTGTGTGGCTAAAATAACAAGAAACCAGCACCTACTGCAGAAAGCAGGTAATGGTAGATGTGACAAAACATTTACAGAGGTAATCAGCAGTCAATTGAATACCTCTGGGTTTTAAGCAGTAGACTTAAAAAGTAAAAAGAACAACATGAATTCAGTATCAGTCCTGTGTCTCTAACATCAATACGTTTGACAAGGACCTTCTTTGTAAAAGGTTTGCTATGAATATTTTATGTATGGACTGTCAACAAAGAATCCATCAATACATAAAGAATATGTACGTGCAGGGGTTAAATGGCATTAAGCATCTTCGCTGTTTCTTTTCTATTTGGATGCATTTGTATCTGCCCACGCTGACCATGCATTCAGAGCCAGTGAAACCAGTCGCTGTTGACATCTAAAACCCAGCCAACAACACAAAAACACACTAATCCTTACTACTCTGCTTCTGCACACATAGCCACTGGCATTATGTATGACACCACTGCGATTTGCCAGATTAATTTTTTATAATGAGTTTGTTTTAAAAGTGCTATGGTGGCATATGTCTCCATCAGGGTAAGCATAGCAGAGATATTGTAGAAGAAAGGATGTTCTTTTACTGACTCTGCATTAAAAATGTGCATTACATTGACTGTACATTACACTGTTATCAAGCAAAATTGTAAGTTATTAACCATACAACCTTAAACTACAATAAATGGTCCAAATTAAGTATTCACTGGTGCGTTTGGCCCTGCAAATGAAGATGTTGGTGTCAGAAGTTTTGTACTGAAATTTGAGTTGAACCAAACTGTAACTGTGTCATGCTTGTAAAGTGACTACTTTTAGTGCATATCAGCCAGAGCTTGATAGGTGTTGGACCTAAAATCTATTCTGTACAGCATTGCTCTAGAACTAGAAAAAAAGAGGGAAAAATCTAGAAAGCTGTAGGCTGCTGCTGACTCATCAGCCAAACTCAAGATTTTAAGGAGAACACAAATACCCATGCAAATCTCAGACGAGCAAAAATGACTTTTCCTAACATTTTTTCATACTCTCCGGGGTGTAATTTGACAAATATGTTCCGCCTGCATTTTCACTTGCTGCTTTGCTGCCTCCATAGTGCCCTGCTTATCCATGAAACAATAGTCAATTCTGTGAAGTCAATTGATTCCACAACAATGGCCCACAAAATAGTAATATGGTTTATTTACCATTGTAGTGTTTAAACTGTGCATTTCTTATGTTGATTACTAGTATTTTCGAAATTTGTTTTCTCTTTAACATCTGCCTTTGGTAGGTAATTTTACTGACCATAAGATCCTAATAGAAGCGTTTTTCCTCACTAATAGCTTTTTCTGGCCACTCAGCAGGGTGATGCTGGTTTGCATGCGTCTCTAGTGCTAAGAACAAAAGGCTGCAATTATCTGCAGGTCACTAAAAACAGATACAATGAAATCATTTTCACGTTTTGTGTCTTTCGTAAGCTGCATCCTGAATGCAATATTATGTTACCTAGTGCCAAAAGAGAATTGGGGAAATTATAGTTTCAGTACTGAATGCAGTCAAACAGAAATAATTTCTATACGTCGAATTTGGTAATTCAGGACGATGACTGATTGCACCCTTAATATTTTATTTTCAGTCTCATAGAGTATATTATATACAATATTTAACTTTGAGAGGAATGAAGATAACATTGTCTCTATAATGGGTAAGATACAGCCTGTGAAATGTTCAATAACTTCTTACTGAATGATGACTTAGAATCAGTGATGCTCTAGATATGGAATAGAGGAAAAACAAGCAAGGCCATATTAGTGTGTCACTGTAAGTATTATCTCCCATCAGTGGATGGCTACCGAGACTGAGAGTAAAAAGGTAGAATCAGGTAAGGGGGACGTAGAAAGGTAGAAGTCAGCTATAGGGTGCAGGAAACCAAGACAACCGGCTTCTGTCTGTAGTGTTTACTTGGCAGGTAATGGTTTGTGACAGGAGCAGGAAAAAAAGTGTTTATGATCGTTTTCCTTAGATTTTGTAAGAAAATCAGATATTTTTACAGTACATGTTGACAATTAAAGTGTTCTTTATCAAAATGAGAATTGAGATGAGATTTTAATAAACTTTACACAAAATTGACAAATTTGACCCATACAGCTGCACCTTAAAATACTATATTACAAACTCATACATCATATAAAATAACTAAAATCTTGCTAAGTAAATAAATACATACATAAACGACCCGCGGAGTGACTCAGACGGCATCTCAACAAGAGATCTTTGTCGCTGTAGAATCTTGTGTAAAAAATAAAGAGTAAATTTCAATGTCAAAGTATTCTAATTTTTTCAGACTTTGATTTCCATTTCATTTAATTTAATCTTCTTCTCTGTTCTGAGCTGTTTTGGATATTTGTGAGAAAAATACATTGTTGTTTAAGATTTGTGGATGGCACAATGGTTACCTACTCCATTTTATTTATTTGAAGACCATAACAACATTCAGCACAACAAGATGACATCTCCAGTGCCAATAAATGTTTTTACCCATGTTATTACAGAATGACGCAAACCAACATCAACAACAATTTTTTTTCATATAATCCGAAGATGAATTTAAATGTAGAAAAAATTTAATTTGCTCCAATCATTATTATATGTGATAATTGATTATTAACTTGAACTATAAGAAGGATTTAAGCACAAATGAATTCCCAGAGAATCATCTTTGACTTTTTTTGAGATTACATATCTCACCTTCAACTTCATGCCTTTTTCCTTATGTTTAAAAGAGAGAGTACACGTCTTTCTAAATCTACTTTTTTCTTACTCTCTATAGTCCACATTACAATTATTAACAAAGCAGATGACAAGGGTGAAAGGTGCAATTAGTATGAGTAATCAGAAGGTTACTGGGGCAGCTCACTTCTTTGGAAGACACCATGTTGAAGTGTCCTTGTCCTGAACCAATGAAAAGGTGTTAGTGAGTTGGCACCTTGAACGGCCACCTCTGCCAACTGCGTATAAATGAGTGAAGTACGACAGCGTGGTAAAAGCTGCTTGTGTGGTCAGGATACTAAAGAAGCACCTTTTATTAACCCTTTATCAAACATTGCAAATAGTTTACAAGATTGAATGCCAGTCAATGCCTTCCATCTTTTTAACTGCACAAATTGCAGTTTACCTTTAATATAAACCTGCTTCTAAATAATTTATTTATACTACCAAGACAACAAATTGAAACCAGAATGGTTCCAATCCTGCATTTCATCTCAAATGTAGAATATGATTATCAAAATGAAACATTCTATTACCCAACCAAATGAATGCTGGCTTTTTTGTGCCAATCTTTCTCAGCAGTGGTTTGGGCTGGGGCACAATTGCCAGAATATATCTCTGCTAATTTTAACCGATTTTTTAACATTCATTTTGACAAATGTGATACACAGTCATTATTGCAAGCCAGATAAGCTTTGCTCGCTGATAAAAATCACATTGACTGTTAAACCTCTTCTGTGAGATATGGTGTTACTGGTGCCCTTCTGAACTGAGCTTAACCTCTGCTATCCCCTCAGGGTAGAAGTGCTCCCAGATGGTACTGTCATACTATAGAAAATGATCACAATTTTCGATGACCAAGCTCATTGTCTTTATTCTGCGATGGAAGATATTAAATTAAAAAAGAGTCAAAAATGAGAGTAATCAAACTGCCATCTGGAATTATGGTCAATCAGACAATCACTATGAGGACAAAAGGTACATTTGCATTTTCTACTAGATAGTAAACCATACTAATATGACTAAGAACAGTAAAAAGTACATTACCTTGAATAACTCTCTTGTTTTTGAAAAGACTTACAATATGGGAATAAACTCATCAGACACTGCCCTGTACAGATTACTGTAGAACCTTTGGCAAGGGACAACTCCAGTTTTATTTCAACAGTGTGATTTTGAAAATAACTCAGTACACATTTCAAGTCTGTGAAGGTGATTAAACATTATATGGGGAACAAACCACACGCATATAAATCATTTTTTTTGTGTCTAAAACTAAGTCAAACCTCAGTAAACTCAAGGTCATTTAAAAAATGTGATGCCAAAATCATGCCAGCTTTTACTTAATTTGCTAGAAAGAGTAAGGCAGGAGTACAAGTCATCTTAATATTTTTCTTCAGGCAATACATTGATAAAATTGACATTTTTGTATACAAGACTGGTATAAAGCACTGTTTTATATGAACTTTATTGCAATGTTGTGAAAGACTGAAATTATAAAATGTCTTGTTATTTTATATTACTTCATGGCCTTACATTTGAATTAGAAGGAGAAGGGTTGATGTCTTGTTTCAGTGATGCTTGGAGGCCAAACAAGAAGTTAAAGAGACACTGCTCAAGTGATAATTCAATTCCTATTTATATATTACCTTATGCTGCCGCCATTATGATAATTGCATGGGCTAAATAATCTCCGTTGGCATCCATGTTCAAATGCACTGTGCCAAGGCCTTGTCTGGTCTCTGCAAAGGGATTAAGTCCGGATGCCCTGGGTGGTAGACAGGCTGAATGCGAGGGCACTTTTAGTATTCGTGTCACATGTTTCGCCCACCAATCTGGTCCCATAATTGCATTCACTAAAAAGAGATATGTAGGATTGGCACACTGTGAATGGCAGGGCATCATAGCAGAGTCGTAGCCGAAATAAATAGAAACATTGGACTTTAAATTGTGTTAGCATGAACCAGGCAATTGTGGCGATTTAGGTGATTAGTCACACAAATACAAATTTATCCTTTGGTTTGCATCTTGATTTGATCAATTGGATTTGTGTGGACACATTCTCCCTCCACCTACAATGATAAAGATTGCGGTAAATGTGTGCACATGTAGCAGAATATTTTAGCACAGACACTGCAACATGCCTTCTAAACATATTAAGGTTTTAGCTTTGGTGATGTGACCCTACAGCTCTGAAGCAACAATTCATATTTTAAAAGTATGTATTGTCAAATATTTAAAAGCTTCCAAATCCTAGAGGGTCCAAGTTACATTTTACACATCATCATGTGAAAATGTCAAACCTGTTAACATCTAAAGTGATTTCTATCAGCTTCAGGAGCTACAGAAATTAGGCCAGTGATTTCTGAAAGAATTATGTACACATGTTTTAAAACTGAGTATAATGCATAATAGAAGGTGGCACTTATTTTGTCTTGAGAATTGTAATTATTTATTTATAATTTTTATTTTTTTGAGCTGACCAATGATATATGTAGAAAAACAGCCAATTGATCAACTTTTGATATTTTTTATATGTATAAAAAAATACTAAATAAAGATGAATAAGATAAAGCTATCTTGGCTACAGATAAAATCTTGTTTTACGTAGATTAGAGCTCGAGTTACGAAATGAAGAAAAACTGAACAGTCCAATCACTAAATAATCAAAATATATAATAGTAATCATAATAATGCTAATAATTGAAATGCTACAAATAATGACAACAAAATAATAATAATGATAATAATGATAATGATGATGATGTTTAATTTGAAAACATTAACTTGCACATTTGTATGACATGTAGGACATCATTTTAATTTCAGTTTGATTGGTTAATTAGTTACAACATAGACTTCCCTTGGCTGACCCAAGGATCCTCACTGTAATGAGTATTGTTTTGCGTTAAAAAACAGATAAATAGATATCTTTTTTTAAAGGATTTTTTTTTTTCCATACATCTGTACTGATGCATGAAGACTAATTCAACATCTGGTTTCTCCAATAGAGTACAGAACTGTGATTCCACAGAGGCTCCACCTTTTGTAATTGTATTTAGGGGCTTTAAAATACCCCAGATTAAAGCTGTGAGGAAAATTGTCTTCAACAAAGGAGTTAGTGTATTTTGGGTAAAAGCTACTTAACATCCCTGAGTCCAAAACAGCAATAATGCTGACTATTTTGTAAACTGTGGGAAAGTTGGTTTCCATCATTAGACTTAGATCTAAATTAATTAATAATAATAACAATAATCATAATCATAACTATTTAGGTCATCCAATTCTTTTCAGCATAAATCACAAGCAGGAATAAAGAGACTACTGCAGGAAATTTAGCACATTCATTCAACGTTGTGATAAGGTCTCTTTTATCTTACATTTACATCTAATGAAAACATTTACCTAATCTTCAGAAGAGTATTTTACATTTCGCAATGTTAACCTACCTCTATAAAAAAATCTCGAAATGAAGAGAATCTAATAAGGACAGTCTGATGCTCTCATTGATCCCTGCAGTGAGACTCTTTTTACTTGCGCCCTCCAGAGAGGACAGTGTCGGGTCATCTTCACACGAAGCTACCCTGAAGCTGGCAAGGAATCAGTGGGGAGCTACTGACTTGCTCAAGGGCAGGACAAGAACGCAATGTACATTGCAAGCTGTATCATATGTGGTTAGGACACAAGGGCCATCTTAATCTGATGGGATGGTTCAAAAGGAAATCCTTATATAAAATCTATCTTTGAAAGGAAGTATTTTCATCCGAAGAGTATATTGGATGAATAGTAGTACTCTCTCAATTGAATCTCACAATATATCCCTGACATTTCCATATGATGACCTATAGTAACTAGTGCTATTTAGCACAAAATTTAGAAAAGTTTTGTGACCTGTGTCATACATTGTACAATTTTTGTCAACTCTGAATTAAAGAACATTCCTTTCATAAATGCACAAGTCAATCCCACTGCAACAATTTGTCACTTGGAAATTAAATTCACTTTGATCAGATTACTATAATTATCTTCCTCACAATGAAGGGTAAGCAGAGGATTAAGGTCTGTTTAAAAATAACCACCATCAAATATATTTGGACTCAATAAATGGAAACGGTAGAGAAGACATTTTCTCACTGGTGGGGCTTTGATTTATTTTTTCCTTTCATTCTCATCCTCGTCATCATACTCTATTCTTTTCACTGCTAATCTGCTGAGATTATTCTGAAATGAACACATGATGATCTATGGTCGATCGTCTTAAAGTCAGTCAGAAATTCAAGCCTGGGAAAATGCAATTATTCAAGCGGAAGCCAACAGATTTTTAAGGGATGGATGTACAAGCATTCTTTCACTGAGGCTTCACCCACGGGGAGGATCCCATTGGAGGCTGGGGATGAAGTTGTTTCTTTTTTTAATCATTTGTCCGGTATCATAAAAATCAAAAGGTCATTTCCCCCTGTAGACTATTTACCAGACATCAAGTGTAAAAATTATTTTTCTCCGATAAATTATGTAATATGTTCATTGCAAATCAAACATTTTAAATATCGTCTTCAACCCTGTGCAAGTCTGAGAAGTGGACAGCGAGGCTGTTCTATCAAAGACATATATTTATGACTGAAACTTTCTTCAACATATGACATCACGCCTTTGCTTTCCATAACCTTTGTTATGCCTGATGAATTCACTATCAAGTGCTTGATGAACCAAAGGGACATGAGAACTGGTCCCCCACAAACATTAGCATTGTCATCTCCCAATGACAGACACCAGGTAAATAAGCACTATGTTATCCATCGACATGCGTCACACAACTTACTTTCCAGCCTCAGAGCGCTGAGACGGCAGCCTTCTCTCTATTCCAGCAAAATGAACATTGGAACGCCTGGATATGTGTTTTTCTTATTTGTTATTTTTTTGGGAATTGCAATGGAACTTGTAATTTTGTGGATGTTGATGGATGTTTTTCATGTTCTGATTATGACAGAGTTAATTTCTGGCCTGAAATGGACTGGAATTGGGGATGGTGTCTTTATGAATAGAAAGGATGTTGAAAAGTAGGTCTGTCCATTGCTTCTGTGGATCACAAATCACTTTGAGCCATGTGTTTGTATTTAGTGCTACTCTTTTGTGAAAGAAGTACTGTGTGCAGATTATCAACATAACTAATGGTGCCTGAAATTATTAGTTTTATGTCCCATTGTTGAAATGTATTACATTATCTACCAAGCCAGAGGAAACCAACTGTTTTCTATGTGTATATGTTCTTGGTGCTGATGGATGATTGATTGTGTGGAGCCAGGGCTGACAGCATACAGTAGGTAGTCAATCTTATTTTCCCTTTATTATTCAAAGACTGCTACTGTGTCAATATGTGTACCCCCAAAAATCCCTTTATTGCATATTTTGTCTCTTTTTGTCACAATTTTGCAGTGATAATACATAGCTTTATCATATTAAAATGATCATAATATCATCATAAGAGAAATGTTTTTTTTTCATTTGTGAACAGTACTTTTGACAAAATTATTGAATGGAATTGTGGTGATTGTTTGCATGATTGAATTGACCACTATTCAAGGACACTGAGTATAACAATGGTGATGATGATGGGGATCACTCCACTGGGACACAGCAGAGATGAATTATCAAATCCAATATGTTTTTTGATCAATTCCTTTATTTTATGTATCTATTTTAGAGAGGGATAGTCCCACTGGTCAAGCCACAGTAAATGTAAATTTTCTACACTTATAATCGTTATCATTATTGTTGTCTTTGTGTTTTAATCTGCAGTTGCCATTGGTGTATCTACGTACGGTATGTGGTAGTTTTAGTATTTAATTCTGGTTGGTTTTCAGTGAAGCTCTCCAGCTGCTACTGTTATCATTATTATTGAAAGAAGTTGTTTGAGTGGAGTCTGGAGTTGCATGCACAAGCAAAATGCGCATTCTATACTGTCAATGATGAACAAGCTTTAACTATGTTAATGATAATATTTGTTGGTCTGATCCTTGAGGGTTTTGAACTGGTCAGTATTTTTCATATGAGACTTGTTGTGCTGAGTCTTAAGTTGCAAAGGAACTATACATAATCCACATTGCATAATGTGAGAGCTGCCATGTATACGTCATTTGTCTACCATGGTGCAAACACAGACAAACACATTCACACATATAACTTCTTCATAGTCTCTGGTTGATTTCTCCTTTTATGTCTTTGGACAATTGGAGGGAACAGGAACAGCTGCAGAAAATAAATAAAATAAGAAATCAGCATAAATAAAACAAACAAACAAACAAACAAAAAAATCAGACATGGAGAGAACATGAACTCCACAGAGAATATGCCTGTCTAGTGTCTGGAGTGTGCATATCGTTGCCGGCTAGCTACAGAGTATTCAAACAGACGATCCTCTTTGTCTATATATCTGCCGCACATACTTTTTCCTGTTTGTAGATTTTTATTTCAACTGAGTGGAAATAAAAGTAATGTACAGTGAGTAGACTATCTGTGCCCGCAGCTCCACTGCACCTAAATCCTTCAGCTCTTTCCTTTCACTCTCTTTCCTCGAAGCACCTTACTGCCTCTCCCTTGCTCCCTTGAGAACTACTATCTGTCTCCCTCTACCCTGGAGCCCTTCTCTGTCTCTGTCTAATCCTCTACTCTCATCACTAAATAATTCCTTACAGAGGAAAATCTGATCAAATCTGAGTGCAAGTGAGAAAAGCAGAGATGGGACAAAATTATGTGTGTGAATCAGACTGGGTGGAGGGGGCAGGATAGATCAGAAAGCAACATTGGCAATGTGTGAGGGGGTTGTAGAGTGAGAGAATTGCAAGTGCATTAGCAGTCAGAGCACTTAGTGTGAGGAATCCATTCATTATTCATTAGCTAATTCACCATGTATAGTAATTAAAATCAGGGCCCGCTCCAAAATGGAAAGAGTTCTGATAGACTGGTCCTATGTACAATTTTTAATAGGGCTTTTTTAGTGCTCATGCTTTACTGTTTCATAAATCATGTTTATGTGTTTAAGGATGCAACTAGCTGTCAAGGACTCTCCTTGTATAACAAGTACATGAGGTGAAATTTTTTCTGACATCCAAAATAGAAATATGCAAATGTGCCACATGACCTATAAATAAAAAACAAAACACTGTCTGTTCATTATAGGTGATCTATACTGTAATGAAAAAAGAAGCAAAAAAAAAAATATCACCTATGTAAATGTCAACATCTACATTACTTTAGAGAATCAAAGCACACATTACTCAGGCTGCACATATTTACAAGCATATATTTATGTTTGTGAGGAAGATGTTTAACCTGTTTTATACCATATTAATGCAGGCAAGCTTTTCAAAGAATACATTATATGCTCTTTTAAAAACAGAACAATAGGTGGCTATGATTGTGTGATACAGTAGGCATGTCTACTTTAATCTAAATAATTAGTAAGAACATAAATGACAGTAAATTATAGGTTGCTTATCATTCTACTCACCCTCCTTTTCCACCCTGGGTTGAGCTATATTTGAACATTAAGGCTGCTTGCTGTGGCCTTGTTTTGACAGCAATGGGGGTTGGAGTCAAAATGATCCTCCGGCATTTGTTTGCCTCTGATGTGCTTTTCATTCCAACCAATAGACTAATTGTTTGG
>CAAKHD010003591.1:128487-142651 GCA_901007705.1 Fistularia tabacaria
TTTCCAAGTCTTCAGAGATGGTCAGAAATGAGAATGTGAGCAGTGGATGGACAAGAAAGATGTTATAACACACATACACACACACACACACACACACACACACACACACACACACACACACACACACACACACACACACACACACACACACACACACACACACACACACACACACACACACACACATGCATGCACACTGAACCCAGAAACACATGTACAGGTGGCTCAAAGGACCCTCTTGCAGTACTGCATTTTCCTCTTGATATGTTCAAACAGAATATACGAGCTTGAGGGCTTGGATGATGGCCAGGCTCCTCTCCTGGATTTTGGGTTATAAACGAGTCATCTGCCAAAGGACTGCCGGGTCTTTTAAAGCGGGACTCAGCTTGATTGGACACACTTCTGTTTCAGTTCCTCTGTCCTGACTGCAAGCAAGCCAGCTGATCAGAGAGGCAGAACAAAGCTAGTCTCTTGAAAACCAGTCTGCTCTCAACCTCTTGTACAGTATACAGGAAACATGTCTCATCATTATTTGTTGATGGTGTGAAATGCTGTGAGCATTGACATATAAAGCTGTTACAAAACAAGCTTCAGATCCTTAACACAGGGAGTAAAGTATAAGGATCAGTGATAGAAAAACAGCATTATTGTAGTTTCATGCAATGCACCAAAAAAGGGGGTAAATTTTGAAGTTAAAGCAATGTTTACTAGTCTGTGCAATCTGCATACACCCTTGCTCACAATAGTGTTTTTAACATCTAATTTGTTCATGAATATTACAACATGTACCATTTGGTGCATGAATATGAAATAGAGGGAACCCTATAATCTACAGTCGACACACGCAGTCTGCCGTCAATTCTCTAGCTCTGCAGAAGCGTTTTCTCTGGTGCATTTAGCCAATCACAGATAAGCCTAAGCAGGATGTTAGTGTTAGTGCAAACTATGCATGAATAACATGTGAATAAGAAGTTGTTTCATTGCCAAGGATATTTTAGTGAATGCCCTCTGTATTTTCATTATCTCTGTATTTCTAATCATCACATTCATACACAAACAAACACTATTAACAGTTTGACAGCTTTGATTCCAGAAAAAAGCATCCCCTTCACATGGGCAAAAATCTGATTGTTATGTTTTACTGCTAGATCAACAGTATGTTCACTGTAGAAACAACACTGAAATATCGAGTTGCAGCGCACCATCCGTTTACACAGCCTTTAAGCCACATGGCTCTCCTCCAACATGTCCATATGCCCCTTAGCGTAGCAGAATTCAGTGACTCATGATACATACCCTTCATGTATCACCAAGTCATACAACATGGCTGGTGGCCTGCCCCGTTGGTCGGAAATTTGTAATTGCATATAGTGATATTTCTACAGCTCTGGTTTCAGTGGCTTAACATGCAAATTCCTCAGTGTAAGATGAATAGTGTGGGGGCTGATCTTCTACGAAAAGGATATTTCCGCTCATCTACTACCAGCTATTATTATAATGGGACTATGCAATGATGATGAAATGTAAACAAAACCAGACAAAACAAACAAAATCTATAAAAAGGATTGTTTAATATACATACAACAGAAGCGGTCATGTTTGTCAAAATGTGCCGAACTGGTCATTAAAAAAAACTAACAAATACAAATGTGAATTATTTTTGTGCAGTTGCGTACAGTTAACAAGCCTCTTTGGTCAATTCAGAACAAGTAGTGCAACAACATAGAGAGCAGAGAAAATTACTTAATTTGTGAGCATATAACGTGTAGAAAACAAATTGTTTGTTGCACAGCCAGTCACTTCATCAAAACACAGTCTTGGACTGACATATTACAGCCAATTTTAATGTGGAATATTTGAAGTAATCTAAGATAGTTTGAAGATACTGCTGTTGCAATTGGTGGTGTGGTGTGTATTCTGTGTGTTTTTGTCCCTGCAAGTGTGTCTGTGTGTGGGTTAATGTAATGAGTACTGAACTCCTTTTCCACTCATGGAAATTGCAACCATAAGGGTAGTGCCTTAATATTTATTTCTTCTTTCAATGTAAGTTGTTTTGGAGACCCTTACAGAGCACAAACTCTATATTCAGTCAGTATTTTGGTTCTCATGGCAATAGACTGGGTATGTGTAAATGAAATACCAAGGGCCTGTGTTTTGAATTTCTAGTCGACATTAGATTGATCGCTTGGGAAAGTTTAGGGTATGTTTCAATAGTTTATGTGATCTCCAACCAACCGCTTTTTAAATGTCTCCAGATTTTTTCTGGGACCAAGTACTCTCAGCTAACGTCATTCCATTGGTGTTTTAATGAACAGTTCTCATGAGCTAACACATTAAACCAAGGAAAATAATTTCTTTGCATGTATTATGATGTGTTGAATTACTGAAGTAAGCATTTCCAAGAGAACTTGGGTCTAAGTTTAGAGCAGAATGCTGCAAGCTTGGATTAGATACCGTTCCAAGGTGCTGTTAAAATGGTATTTTATACTGATGACACAGCAATCCATATTCATGAAAAATAGATGAATGGATAAATAAATGATAAAAACATAAAAACAGCATTATAATTTTCCTCAAACAAAGCAACAAATGTAACACTGAAACATAGTCAGTACTTAAAATAATAAAACAACTGAACAAATTAAGCAAGGAAAAAATCTCTGAAAAATGGTCTTTTAAGCATAAATTCAGAACAACTGACCAACTTTAATGGTCAAACATATATTTCTATTCATGTTTAAGTCCAAGAATTAAAATGAGCCAATGAGAATGCATTACAAAATCTCATTCTAATTTGTATCTGTAGTCTTTTCAGAGTAATTTCTAAACCACAATAACTCAGGAGTTTACTTAAAAATTAACTACCAGTTAAACTGATAACCTTGCAAGGCCTGACTTGGTGGTATTTTGAAGAATTGAAGTTTCCACCAAAAAGTACATTTCGATTTGTTTTTTCTTAGAAACAGGTGACTGGCATTGCACTTTCTTGCAAACGCTCATGTGCTCATTGACAAAAGATGAACTGATTATTTTGCCCAACAGGACATGGCAAGTATTTGTGAATTAGAACGTGAACCCTTCTTGAGCGAAAAGCCTGGCTGGTCCTGCTACATTTGCACAGCACAGTTGTAGGTGGTTACGTGTGCAGCGCTAATGTCGTAATGTTATTACCAGGCATATTCTGTTGATAATTTTCATATCTAAGGTTTTAACGAGATAAAGACCTAGCACTCCCACTCGGTTTATGCCTGGATTCCCTGCTTGGATCACTGAAGTCCAAGCAACGGTTTGTGAGATAAGCTTGAAAAATTAAGCCCGAACAGTGTATCCACATAGGCTGTATATGGCAATGTATATTACTTACAAAGCTAAAAGCCTGCCACAAAATTAAGGACGAGTGTTTTGGGTCACATTTTAAATTAGAGCAGCTGAAAACTAGCGATGCAATATTTGCCTAATTTAAGTAAGAAGGAAAACCAAAACATAACATACATTTGTATCAAATTGATGTTTGAATGAAACTGAGTTAATTTGTTATCATACACTGAAAAGACTAGAATATGAATTCTGGCTTAAAAATATCTAAAAGGTGACATGTATCTGTCCAGTGTTGGTCAATAGAGAGCTGTTTTCTTGTCATTTAACTAAAGGAGGAGGAGTACGAACACTTCCCTAAATCTTCGTAGTCAAAAACATTACAGAAAAAAAACAACAAAAAAAACAATATTTGGCACTTCATAAACATATTAACCATTGCAGCTTGAAGACAGACTTTGAGTCTCCAACAGGCAAAACTAGGCTTGCTTTAGCACTGTTTGCAACAGTAATATGCTCAGTCATAGAGACCAGATTTTGCAAAGTAGAACATTTTTCTCTTTTTACTCCATTGAATTAGGAATTTTCTCAGTGCAAATTTAAATAACGGACAGACTATTTTGTTGATCTCAGGTTGAAAACCAAAGGGAAGTGGTCTGGCTGTGGCAAATGCTGTACAGGACTTACCACTACTACTGCCTAGCTGTAGAGGGCCCACTGCATGGAGAAAAATGTGAAAGACTCCCTGCTTTTAACTGTGATTTTCAAATAAACAGTTGGAGATTATTTGTTATGCAGTGCTTCCTCTCCAAGGTCAATAGAACAGAGTGGCAGCACAGTCTTGTGGCGTTTGGCTAACGGAGCTAACAGCTACTTTATAAGAACTTTACAGTGAACGATCCTGACCACAAGCTGATTAAATAAAAAAAAAAAAGAATTCATGGTTGTGACGTTTCATAAATCAAGGATGGAGAATGTACAGATGCAATTAATATATTGACCATAGAATTATACAATATGTAGGAAATATGTAGAGAATAAGTTCCTGTTTGTTTAGTGATCATAACATCACCAAATGTTTTGTTTATTCTATTTATCTATGGTTTTGTATAAGCTTCACAATTGTGCAAATTGGCAAGGTGTTTTAACAGAGTTTCAGGGTATTTTGCTGGTCAGACACCATTGTTGATTTAAGATTTGTTCATGCTGGAGTTTTAAAAGCAGGCATGTTTTTTGTCACAGCGTACGCCATCTCCAAAGATTTTAGTAAACCGCTAACGGAGACATTATTTTCTTAAAACCAATCATATGTAGTTCAACATATTATAGAGAGCACAACTACTGTGGACTGGCAAAGCACTTGTTGTCTCTTAACTTACCCAACATTTATTCAACATTAATGTAAACTCAATGTATTTGAAATTCGTGCAGTTCTCTCTCTGGTTATTTACAAATAGGATGCAGGGAGTAAGTGTGTGTTCACATTATGTTGCAAATGGATTGTAAGTAATCCAGCTGCATAGGATTTCTAGCCAAAGCTTAATACATTTCACAGCAAAGAAAAGGCACTGTGTGTTAGTACTGAAGATACAAGAATGACTGAATAGGACCATAAGAGGATTCTTCTCTGTGTTCCCTTGAATATGAAGGATATAATTCTCTTGTGGCAGGCAATGAGGTTGACCAAAAATGTATTAATACATAGCAACAAGGAAACAAGATGTTCTAACAGCCATGTTCAATCCCTGGAAAACACTGTGGTTGGGAGAAAACCCTTGTCATAAATGTGGAAAAATGAAGCAGAGGCGACTCTGAGCCACACACCATAGAGGAAATCTTTTCTGTCTTACAAGATTCCCTCCTCGGTTTACTAGTGTTTGACTTGGCGCCAGTTGCCAGGGTTCCATCTATGCCAAATAAGCCAATCTATTACATTCCAGCAACTGCAGTCGGCTGTGTTTGCCAAAGCATTAATGAACTACATATCTATTTCATTTTTGCACACATTTGGTGAGTCCCCTCTTTGTATCAAGGATGCCTTTCTGATCCAAGTAGTAACATTAAAAGTCCATGCATGCAAGCCTCCAAATAATGCTGTGATATTCTGCTAGACTAAATTTCAGATAAATGAACTGGCGGGAGATAAAATACATATTATCATGTGGGGAATTAGATAACTAAGGGGAAGTTCGAAAGAGGGAGAGAGAAAGGGAAGAAGGGGACTGAACATGAGAGAAAAGGGGCCTCATCATGACAGTCATCAATTCAGCTATTATCCCTAATTCTCAGAGGGAATATCTCAGTAAGGCGGAGTAAATTTGAGGCTGATAAGCAGACAATGAGATTTGCCCAGGCTTTGAGACAAAGCCTCTCCAAGGGCTTGCTTTCACCTACACTATGCTTGAACTTCACAAACCAAATGAAAGAAATAGGGCTGTCTTGGGTACTGGTAACAACACTGTGACTACTTACTTTGCAAGTGGAAAAAGGGCAATGGTCAGATTTGTTAGTGGCTTTTTTTTAAAATATCAAGTATTCACTGTATCTGCAGTGTGTGTGGGGTGAAAATAACTCATCCTCAACTTCTTCCCCTCTAATTGGTGCTTTGAGAGAAAAGAGAAAAAAAAGGAGAGAAGAACAGCGAGGGCAGGAAAAATGAAGTGCAAATGTTGACTGGTTATTTTGCGAAGTGGAGTCAGCTGATAATTCAACATTGAATATATGAATCCTTTACCAGCCAATCATGGAAAACTTAATTTTGACATCTTAGTTACACTTCCATAAACTGTAAACTGTGGCTCAAGGAACTTCAAACAGGAATTTTTTCATTGGTACAAATAAATGGGGTCACGATGACCAATATTAAAAGGAAACACATGCTCAAAAAGACATATTTTACAAGGAAATTTAAGAATATCATAATAATAATTGTTTTTCAGGAAAAATATAGAAATAAATTACATTTAAAAAATAATAAAAGTAACTAATATTGTTATTGCTGTTGTCCTCAATCTTAGAAAACTTGGCCCGATCGCTACTATCATATGTAAATATGTATTCTCCTTCTGTTATCGGTACAGTGAAAGAAAATAATTGTTTACCGACTTAGTAATAAAAAAAAAAATTAAAATAAAAAAAAAATTTAGACATGAGGAAAGGATTATCATGACGGCTGTCTCAAAGGCAAACATTAAAAGGTATAAATGATGTTAATAAGGCCTTCGGACTAGTCTTGTGTAAGATGTTGAGCCTTCAATATAAATTATCTTAAATTTGAAAATAAATCAAAAGCCAAGTAACCAATTAAGTGTATTTAATTCAATACAAAAAAAAAAAAAAAGAGTCAGTCAATACCTTAATTCAGACACAATTGACCACAATTAACTACAAAGCACAAAACAATGACTGAAAGGGTTTTGGCTGAAGTGAAACACTTATTAAAGCCAAACCCAAATACTTGTATTCCCTGCACTGAAAGAAAGCTCTTTACTGTACCTCTACAACTAGTGAACGTCTACAACCATTTGGGAAAGTCCTGAAAGATGCCTTGATGAGATAAGTTATATTTCCTGCAAGACAAAAAAACAGGCATGTCTAACAAGGCCGGATAAACGTAAAATGCAAAGATTGAATGCATCTAAATGGCAGGCAAAAACAATAATAAACCAATACTTCATACAATACAAGCAAGTCAAACAATGTAAAGTGTACAAAGATCATACAAAAAAATGTAATACAAAGAGAATTTATTAAAAAATAAAGACTACTGATGTCTGAAATTACATTTCATCTGCTAGGAAAATGCTAGATTTGTTAATAAAAAGAGATTATGGGATATTTACAATATAATAATAAAAACATACATATTTGACATAATATCTAAAACCTTAAACTTTTTAAATATAATTTAGTTATACATTAAAACATTGACTTGGATAGAGATCCATCATAAAAAACAAATTAATAAATAGGAAAAAGAGCTATTTAAGGTGAAACTGCACATCACCAGGAAAAAAATTAAAACATATAAAAATGAAATAAAGTTATCTCCCTTGTATGTTGGCTTGATTTAATTGATACCTACACGCTCCACAGAAACATTTTCAAATAGTATAAAAGCTGAAACTGTTTTATAAAAGCCAGAATTGCCTGTAGGGCATTGCTTACTGTGATTATGCATTTTTTGAGCAGTAGGCGGTTCTCATCAGCGCCTCGCATTACAGCAACACCAATACCTATAATCAGACGAAATACAATGGCTCTTACATTATTGCTATATTGTGTGGGTTGTAGGGACTATGTACAGGATTGTACTATCTCCAAGGTATGATGGCATTTTGTGAGGAGGTCACAGGCTGCGTAAGATCCAGACACCCTGGTAATACAGCAAGCACTCCTATCCTTTTATTTCTAACTGGTGATGCCAATGGCTAAAGTCAAAGCAATGAATCACGTACAGTACGTGATATGATTGGTGTTCTTTTTAAGGGCAGTCAGGCTTCACAAGCATCAACAGTGTCGTACTGCGCGAAAAGAACAGCAGGGGGTCTGCGGGCATATATACACTGCTGCAGTCATTTTATACATCACCATATTAATATAAGTTGATTTAGAAATGTAGAATTATGAATGACATAGAGCAGGATTTGCTGAATAATCCCCTTTCTAGTGCACAAAGCATATGTTGAACTGTTGTAGTGAATACTAAGTCTCTCCATCTTGACATACTTTGGGCTGTTACTCTCCCATCCACTCCAACCCATTCAAATAAGCCCGTCTCTCTACTTGACAAAAACACGTTTTGTGGACTTACTAGTGCAAAGGTACATAGAACTACCCATGAAAATGGAGCCAGATGGAACGAAGACTAATCTCCTACAGCATTCCACTCCTTTTTTATGGCTCACAGCACGTACATATTCATACATCTTTCTGTATTACTTAACATGAAAGGAAAAAAAGACAGGCCTGGAGGGACTGCACTGTTTTCCACTTTATCCAGACTGAACCTCAGCCATAAATTATCGCCACTCCCAAGACAAATCCTCATATCACAACGAGACGGATGTAGAAGGCCAAGACGACAATATAAATTGATGAAACAACAAAACAGTTCCACGTATCGTAAAGAATATTCTTCAAAAACACTGGCTGCCACCATCAATCGCCAGATGCCTGAGTTCAATGGAAAAGATAGTCATTTGAAAATGAATCAGCATTTTTGTCAAGGCCTTTAATACACAGACATTAATCTACCCCAGTTCTTATGTTCAGATTTGGTGTAATTGAACGGCATCATTATAATCATTCCTTTTTTTCTGCATTCAAGTCTACCAGACACAGAAAGATAGTTAAAATTTTTAAAAATGAAATAAAATTAAGTTGATTATGGACTCATCTTTTATCAATTTTCACCACTAATTGCTTCGTCTATCAGAGTCAAACAAAATCATAAAATGCACTCTCAAAACATCTCACAGATCTATTCTTCAAAAAGCATTAAAACACTGAAAAAACAATGATTTGCAACATTTTACTCGATCATATTTTCTCAGGCCTGCCTCACTGTAGTTTGTGCAATAGCCAATTTGTGCAATTTTAAAATATTGATTTGTGTCTGTTGGCATGACTTTTTCAGGCAACACTACGCACTACTTGCAAAGATAAAAATACGGGGAGAACACTTTGTGAAATCCATACATACTCTTAAATACTGTCATGCACATTGGGGTTAATCATGATAATGTGATGAAACCTCCATATCAGGCAACACGTTGGGTGGTAGTTTGAAGCATCAAAGAAGCGCTTGATTGATCAATTTCAACCTTGACTATGTTTGTTTGTAACCTGGTTAAGAAATCAAGAGGGAGAAGAAAAGCTTTTTAACTGCTTTCATTGTATTCCTTGGTAAAACTGGGCTTCTATTACCATATTTCTACAAAAAAAGTACCCAAAGATGCATTTTGTACATTAAACTCCATTCATTTGTTCTTCCTGTAAAACACAATATGACGTGCCATATCTATGTCATATCAGTGAACACCAACAATAATATTGGCACATCAGTCATTCTACATTTAGGGCATTATCAATGCAATGGATTTGAATTAAATCTTTTTCCTGCACACCCTTAAATTCACAGTTTCCCTCGGAAATTCAGAATCCTGTAATCTATATTTCTTGGGGAATCTCACTGTTTTCTGTTACTAATCAGACTTTTCAGCCTATGATTACAAGCTGGGTTGTACTCACATCACATTTCTCAAATTTAAAGAAACTAACATTTAATTGTTATTTAGCACTTGATGGATAATGGTAAAGATAATGAGCACTAAAAGGGGAGAGAATGCAGGAATTGATATGCAGTAACAAGAATGGAAAAGTAAATGCATGATATAGAGCCCTAAACACTCTCGTCCTCATTTAATTGATGCTGTCCTGAATCCTAACCCCACCTGTGCTGATACACAGCATATTATAAAACACAGTACTATATCAAGTTTCATACTTCAATGAAAAATCCATTTTGAATAAGCCTTTGTCAGTTAGTGTGGAAGCATTTCTAAGGTACCAAGCATTTTGATTGATGAATATGTACATAAACAAAAATAATATAAAATGTGTTCATAAATATATATGAATAGAATCAAACACGCAGAGACATTGACATTTGTTCAAAATTCATGCTGGGAATAAAAAAAACTAAATAGATAATATTCAGACACAAAAATCAAACATAGCATGTCCTGACTATTATTTTGTGAGATGAATTACTGTTTTACAACATCAATGTGTGATTCTGATTTTGATCTTGTCTAATCTGTTTTCTAATTAGATCTATATTTAAAACAGCAGTCCCCTTTGGGTGGCTTTTTTTGTTGAGGATACTTTTTTAGGAATCATATGACAAACACATTGGTGTCTTCCACACGTCTGCCACTGGTCCTTAAAATTGCTCAGTGATTAACATCCCACCATGCTTAGGCTGTGTACAAAACCCCAGGCTAAGCAAGTTATCTCATTATTTTGGCTCCTGTGGTTTGAACAACTATTCTGTGACTATATTGGAGGGCTGACTGTTGAAGGTGTATTTGCTGCGACTGCTGCTGCTGTAATTTGCATTGCTCAGTAAATGCTGTTTGATGACTGCATATTTTGGATAAGGTGACAACGCCATTGACTTTTTTAAGACAGACATAAACACCTGGGAAGCGCAAGCACATGGTACCTAACTTTGACACTTGTGCATTATTTCCTAGCAAAACAGACAGCAAACTATATGAATGATTTTATAACACATGCATAAGGTGTACCAAGACAGGTTGTCAGACAAAATTAAGAGAGCTATATTTTTCTGGATCGTAAAGCTCTAACTATTCACAATTTCCTCTTTCGTGCATCAGGTTGTACAAGAACAAAAGCCTTGGTTTGCTGAGGAGGAAAGATGACTCACTCTATACCCTGTTCTGAACCAGTGGTTGATTATGCGTATTATGCATGAAAAGATATCTTTTCGCCCAAATGCTTATTTCCTACAGTGAACACTTCTGTCATAGCTTTTCTGGTGCGTGGTCCTGGCATCACATACATCTATTTGGTCCCTTTGCATGCAGGTAAATGCCAAAATCTACAATTTTTGTCAATGTGATCACATTGCCTCTGCTTTGGACTGTCCTGAGGAACGGGGGCTGTAGCAAAACCACAGACCTGCATGGCATGAAAAGCCCCAGAGTTGTACGATAAGCATGGAAATCATATTCATCACCCTGACTGCAATGGTGACCAGGTCTGATTCAGGCAGGGCCCTAAGAAACACAATCAGTCACTACCTTTAAAGTTGAGACGATGTAATTTCTTGTGAAAAAATGCCACATTTCTCCTTGGGAGCTCCAGGCTTGTCCACAATCTCAAAAGTGCAGCGTAGCAGCTCAGATAGTTCACGGTGGCTCAGTCTCCTTTTGAGACATGTTATGATGTAGGCATTTTAGCAGTTTGTCACAGCTCCTGAAACGTATATTTGAGGCTATCGCATCTCAGTTTATATATCTATATATATGCATATTTTTACATCATTTTTTTGAAGTAATATGTTGCTATGAATGTAATAGGGAAAAATAATAATTGGTGTGTAGGTGGAACAACCTGTTCCCAACAAGGCAAACAATATTCAACATTTGAATCTTCATATAAGGACATACTATTCAGTTCACTTCATTTTGACTGTAACTTTAAATAAACAAATATGCCAGCTGTAGGCACCAAAATTAAACTACAACATCAGTGTGAAAATAATTACATTTCAAACAAAGATTGATCTTTCTGCAACAGTTCACAGCGCAGGAGTCCATAACACAAAAACCCATGAACTTTCATCATTTATATATTAGTTCTGTTAATGATTATTATTATTTGCTGTTTTGCATGGCATACAAATTTGAATACATACATAAACAAAGGAAAGATTATTTGGGAAGCTAAGACACTGCTTCTTAGAAACTGCTTCTCAGGGGACATTCATGTCTTTTAGCAGTCGGACATTTCATCCCTTCCTGCAACTATTTCACACCAAAGTGGCCAAACCCACCGTCAAACATATTTTTGATCTAAAGACAGAATCTTTTGCTTCCAAAATCCTATTGGATGGATTCTCCATCTATAAGTCTGACATTCATTTCAACAGATTGTCTGTTTTATGTCACAACTTTCCCTGTTTGAAGACATTATAATGCTTTGTGCTCAAAGACAATACAAAGCTTTGTGCTACTAATCCAAGAAAGCCAGAGAAAAACAAAAAAGCAACTTAACAGAAGCCCCAGTGTTGGAGGGTTATCATGTTCTATGGGATTATAAAACGGTTCTGTCTATTGCTGATTAATTTAAATGTATTTTTTTCTAACTATTCAATTTATGGATTGTCTCAAATGTCAGAAAATTAAAAAAATATATAAGTCAGTGTTTGAAGATGCCAAAAATAATTTCTTCAAACGTCCAAAATTCACTGATATTCAACTTATTGCCATGAAAAGGCTGATAGACCAGAACATTCTACATTGAACTTGAATTATATAATCTAGAATACTGTTTCTTGAAATATGACATGGTCAAAGTCAAAGTAGTGAGTGACAGTCACCACACCTCAAATCTTTGAATAATGATTATGATACAATACATTGGAAGGGAAAATAAAGACTAAAGAGCAACATCCCTATATAGCTTGAAATAATTTAATCATGGTAAGTTCACTGTGAAACTCCTAACTAGGGGAGCAAGTAACAAGATTGTGCAGATGTCTGATAGGAGGTGCCCTTCACTGAAAGCCATTCAAATAAAATATATATATTTTTTGTATGCAACATTTTCAGCACCTTCCTTTGATGGACAGCTCCTGTTCAGGATCTTTTGCGCAAGAAACAAGTCCAACACTTCAAATTTGAACTGTGCTCAGCACTTCTGGTTAACCAGTTCAGGCTGTTGAGGGACGGGTGACAACCCGTTTTCTGGTTGAGGTTTACCACCACGGAGGCTTACTGAGATTTTGCAGGCATTCTCAGTAAACATGCAGCAGCATGCACCAAAGATGTGCTGGAGCAGATTTCGTCAAATAGAGCTAGAACTGAAGCTCTTCTGTGGGTGTGCGTGTGTGTGTGCGTGTGTGTGTGTGTGTGTGTGTGTGTGTGTATGTGTGTGTGTGTGTGTGTGTGTGTGTGTGTGTGTGCCACACTCCGACTCAAAGAGCCCTTCCTGTGGACCTGCCTGCCCACCTGGCCAATCTTGCATTTTTTTTTCTTGCTGCAAACGTGTATGCTGAGAATACCTGAACTGAATTTGAATTACCGTATGACGTAGGCCTTTTCCAGCGATAATGTCTTGCTTGCAACACCGAGTATCAAAGACCAATCTACCAAGTGCTTAAACACAATTTCTTGCAGCAGCTAAACCTCCATGCTGTTCCTCACAGCCCTTATCTCGATCGAACCAATATAGCACATACATACACACACACATTCACATATGTACACGAACGAGAATGCGACATTCATCGTTAAATGCCAACAGAGATGAAAATGGACGCTATAGAACACGCAAAAAGTACAATTCTATACACTGAAGTCTGTGAGAGAATGAGAATTTGGAATTAAATGGGAATGAATAGTCGACCCGCCGTGCCAACATGCAACACCATCCACACCGCGCCAGACATTGGGCGAAATTAATCCGCATATAATGAAATACCTACGCATGTTCTCGAATAAATCAAATGGGAGTTTGAAGGGGCGCAGGGAAAGAAAACGATCAGCAGGGCCCCGGTCCCCGTGGTGAAGATTTGCGGTGTAGGAGCGATGCACAAATCTCCATGTGAAAAAGGATCGGAGGCTGCTGCAGTCCGCTTGCTCTCGATCACAAGTCAGGATGTTCGCCTGTGAAAATTGTCAAACATTTAGAAAGAGTTGCGTGGATCTTCGGCGCTTCCACCATCCCTTCGGAAGCAATGAGTGTAGACGAAAAACCCTCCAAAAAGCAGCAGCAGCTGCAGCAGCACCAGCGGCAGAACCGGGACTCGGAGATATTCCTGTGGACTGAGGAGGGGGAAATCCTGCAGAGTGTTTGATGGAGGAATCGAGTCAGTGATGGCGCCCCTTTTTATCCAAACCAGTCAAGTCCAAAATTGTCTCCCATCGGCTCACTCCTCTTTGAAAAAAATTAAAAAAGAAAAAAAAATCACCTTGTAATGAATGCCTGAAATAAATAAAATACTGAAGCACACGTATACAAACGAAGCGAGTTAATTCTTTTTTTTTTGGGGGGGGGGGGGGGGGGGCGTTGTCTTCTTCTCGTGGGTGGTGCGCCC
>CAAKHD010003591.1:148946-162589 GCA_901007705.1 Fistularia tabacaria
AGGGCAAGCATCGGTATTTGACCGATTGCTTGTGTTGGCTGGGTTCCGGGGGCCGAGCGAGTAGTGGACTAACTTCAGATATCTCCGAGGCCGTATCACGTTGCGGCCAACACAAGCAATCGGTCAAATACCGATGCTTGCCCTGCCGGGGCAGGACCCAGAAGAGCACAGAGCTCCCGTTTCGCACCGAGAAGGAGCGGGTCATCCCCAAGCCAGAGGAGGTGTTCTTCCACCTTGGCCACATTGTCGCAACCTGCTCAGCCATCCAATCATGACTGTCCGGCTACCGGACGTCTGGCAGAGCAACCGCAACCCCTGGTTTCAGCTTGTGCAAGCACTTTTGCAACCGAGGGAATTTTTGCAGATGACGGCAGGTACTTTTTAGTATTCCTGGTGGACTCTGGCTCACAGAAGAGCCTTCTCAACCCAACGTGAGCAGACATTCCGGTCAAAGGCAGTAGCCCACTACACAGCGCCCCTAATGGGTAGTCCATAACGACTTTTGGCTCATGGTTGGAGTCTGTTGTTTCAGTGGCAGTTGTTTTGAGTTGGACTTTGTGATCACCTCCAGCACGGTCCCCATCATCGGCGCAGAATTTCTGTGCGCCAATGACCTGCCTTCAGCCGCAGCTAAGGAGGAGTTCGCCACCATGTAGCGTCTGAGGATCATGAGGCAGTCAAACAGCCCGTAGGCCTCCCTGCTCCACATGGTGCTCAAGGGTGATGGGTCGTTGCGTCCTTGTGGTGACTTTCGCTGTTTGAGCAACACCACCGCGAACGACCGCTACACCATCCCCCACATCCAGGACCTCTCCGTACGGCTATTGGGCAACACCGTCTTCTCTAAGGTGGACCTGATGAGCGGTTGTCACCAGATGCCCTTGCATGCAGAGGAAGTGCCCAAGACCGCAGTGATCACCCCATTTGGGCTTTTTGAGTTTCTGTGCGTGTCTTTCAGCCTGAAGGGAGCCGCTCAAACCTTCCAGGGGCTCATGGACACGATGCTGCGAGACATTGCTTTTGTGTTCGTCTACCTTGACAACATACTGGTTACCAGCCCGTCGGCAGATGAACACCTTGAGCACCTGACACAGGTTTTCCGTCGGTTGGACGACCACAGCCTCATCGTCAACCCGGCCAAGTGTCAGTTCGGACTGCCATTCATTGACTTCCTGGGTCATCGCATTTCGCTGCAAGGCACTGTCCGATTGCCTTCGAAGGTGCAAGCAGTAGCGGGGTTTCCTCGCCCAGCCTCAGTCAAGGCCTTGCAAGAGTTCCTGGGCATGGTTAATTTCTATTCCCGTTTCTTTCCTTACAAGGCTTTACGGGGCCTTGCAGCTGAAGAATGTGAGTGACACGGTTCAACTGGACACCTGAATGGTTCCAGGCTTTTGACAGAGCTGAGCGCGCCCTGGCTAACACGACCCTTCTTGCCCATCCCGCACCCATGGCACCAATAGCATTCACGACTGATGCATCTGACATTACTGTGGGGGCTGGGGTTGAACGGTGTGTGGCGAATACATGGCAGCCCCTTGTATACAGTGCTTTTGAAAGGGAGTTGTTGGCCCTGCATCATGCAACTCGTCATTTCAGGTTCCTGCTGGATGGCCACTCCTTCATGGGTTTTGTGCATGTTCCCCATGTCCAAGGTGACTGAGCCGTGATCCGCTCGCCAGCAGTACCGACTCATGACGGACATTTGGCATGCGGCTGGCAAGTCAAACCCAGTTGCTGAATGCCTGACGCAGGTGCTTGTGTATCCCACATCAAGGTGGATTTCTGGCCCATCGCCGCTGACCAGCACAGCATCCTGGATGTCCTCACCCTGAAATGCGCATGGGCCTCAAACTGGAGGAGGTGGTTCTGCAGGATGGTAGCCCTGCCCTCCTCTGTGATGTCTCCACCGGCCAGGCGTCGTTGGGTGTTTATCTCAGTTCACTTTCTCTCACAACCGGGGATCCGGGCATCAGTGAGGTTGGTGTGTTCAAATTTCACCTGGCCTGGCATCCGTAAGAGCGTCGAAGAGTTGGTGGCTGCATGTGTGGTGTGCCAGCACGCTAAGATTTGCAGATACGTAAGGGCGCCACTTGAACCGCTTTAGATTCTGGCCAATTGCTTTGACCATGTCCATGTCGACCTGGTGGGCCCTCTACCTCGATCAGCCCACCAGGTGGCCAGAGGCTGTTCCGTCGTCCTCCCCCACGAGCTCGTATGTGTCACGGGCGTTTCTTGCTTACTGGGTCACCTGTTTCGGCACTCCGTTAGACATTACTTCTGACAAAGGTCCACAGTTCATGTCGGCGCTCTGGTTGGCACTGGCAGGGTCATGGGGGCGTCAGTACACTCTCAAGCTAATGGTTTGTGCAAACTGTTCCACCGGTCCCTGAAGTCAGCACTGCAGGCTGCACTCTCAGATGGCAAATGAGTGGACCGTTTACCGTGGGTTATGCTGGAGCTGCATTCAGCCCCTAATGACAACTTCAACGCGTTGCCAGCCAAGCTGGTTCTTGGTCAGCCACTGCGGGTCCCAGGGGAATTTGGGCCGGAGCGTTCTGCTCCCCCAACCCATCCAGCTGCGGATCCTTTCCTGCCCAGTGGCTCTGAGGTTACAAACCCCATTTACCACTGTTTCACGCGGTCTTTCGAGCCTGCAGAGCTCATGTCGGCTCAGTTGGTGTTCGTGAGACATGAAGATCACTGCTCACCTCTTCAACCTCCATGCGACGGGCTGTTCCAGGTTCTGGAGACGGGTGTTAAGAGTTTTGTCCTGGACATAGGCGGGTGTAGGGAGCGGGTCACAGTGGACCGGCTGAAGCTGGCACACAGGGTGGCTGGGTCCTGTTAGTTCCCCAGCAGCGCCTCCTCAGGTTCAAAGTCTGGTGCCCCCTGCTTCCTCAAGCAAGGGACAACGCAGTCGTTATGGCAGGCTGCTCAAGCCCCCCCATGAGAGACTAGTTTTTTTTTGAGTCCCCTCTGGGTGTTTGGGGGAGGGGGCTGTGTGGTGGACAGTAAGGGGCGTACATGTTCTCTCCGTGTCTGAATGGGTTTCTTCCCACTGTCCAAAAACATGCAGCAGATTAATTGAGAAAAATTGCCCCGAGTGAGTGAATCATTGTTTGTTTGTATATGTGGCCCTGCAATTGACTGCCGACCAGTCCAGTTTGTATACCCGCCTCTCGCCCGATGACAGCTGGGACCCTGAGTGCAGGATAAGCGACAGACATAGGTGGAGGATAGGTGGAGGATAGGTGGAGGTTATTTCAGTTGACACCAGGACAGACATGCGGTGAGTTCTAATTTTTTTTACCACAAGCTACTTTATCCCTATTCATTCTTTTAGAAAACATTTCCCCCCACATCTTGTTTGATCTAGTTAAATGAACCCAGATTAATTTAAGAGAATTGCTCTTTTGTGTTAACCTGTTCCTGTGACATGACTATTAATTCAGAGTCCAACTGCACTTGAGGTGGAATTGAACAATTTTGTACTTTCAACCAGCTACATAAGCGGCTGCGCTGGGTACGATATGCAAGGTAATGTGGAAAAACCCTGAGACAGCACAGGGTTTTCAAGATGTTGCAAAAAATACTTTGTCAGGATATTTTGCTTTACATACAGCCCAAATGAGAAGAGTTACTATTAATAAATTCTGACTGACGTTTTTAAATATCATTAGCCACACTGAAACTATCCTTTCTCTGCAAACCACAAGATTTCAATCCAATGAACAGTGATAGCTCCCATTTGACACACGTTTTGGTTCAATTTAGATGTTTTAATCTGAAACAGACCCAAAAGAAGAAAAAAATAGAATCAATTGCATTGATTTTGAGAAATAAAAAATGATAATCTGAGGTATAAAAAAGGAGCAAATACATAAATCAATACATTACAATTTTAAATTATATTTAAACAAACACAATTTAAAATTAGATATGAAAAATTACAAGATAATAGGAGAAAGTAAATATTATAAAATAAAATCAATGAAATTAAACACAATAAGTCAGAAAATATAAGTCCTTCTAAGGATGTAGGCTAGCAGCCGACTCATGCTTGCAGCATAAACAAATCCCTCCATCCATCCATCATCCATCCATCATCAATCTATCCATCCATCCATCCATCCCAAGTTTTTTAACCTGTTCCAAACATGGTAAGTCTGATGGTCCTGAAAGGATTTATATTCCACAAATTACTTCCTCAAACTACTGACCCTTGTCAAATCATTTGTATTCAGCATGTTTCTCCTCGCATATTGCTTTAATTCGTCAAGGACAGGTTTGAAGCAAGGCATACTTTATTGCTTTGATTTGTTTGTGCATGTGACCAAATAGAGAGCCCTCCCACCCGACCTAGGCCAAGATATTGTAATTATTACTTCCATTTTCTTTATTTCTTTTTTGTATTTATTTATTTGTTGTTTTATTTAATTGTATATATTTATTAGTGCAACTCATTTTGCTGGTGTCCACAGTAACTCACATGGGAGGATGAACTCTAATGGAGCATGTTTGCTCTCATTACAGCAGTTTCAGATTATTTAAGTGGCAGCATTATATATGCACATGACACCAAAGCCCTTTTGACACCAAAGCCCTTTTGTGAATTAAAAACAAACAAACATACAAACAAAAAAACTCAGACAGTGAAGGAGCTGAAAAAGCTACCAATGTTTTTGTTTTTTTCCAAACTATATGGGAGTACCACCACCTACTGGGAGGAGTGGAAGTACAAGAATCTTGCCTTGCCATCGTATAAAGTTGAAATTACCATTCACAAATTTTTGCTTGCTAGCCATAGGGATGCTGTGGCTCTGGGCAAAGATCAGTCGTCTTTTGATCCAAACATACCTGTTTCGATTCCTGTGCTCCTCCTACTTTATTGAAGTTTTGTTGAGCAAGACACTGAACCCCTGACTGCTGCCATGGTGCTGTTAAGTGGCTGCCTTCTGCTCATGTTTCATTCATGATGGGTTAAATGCAGTTGTCAAATTTTACTGATGTTGGGCTGTATATCACTCTCCATATCATCAGTAGCCAGAGTTTCTTTGCACAGTAAGTGCAAAAACATAATAGCTTTTCAAAAACTGAAATTCAAGGACATTTCAGAGAAATGGGTGTGAAAATACGTTGCCAAAACTTTAGGTGTTGTCTATTGTATATTCCTTTTAGAGTCCTTTGAGACATTTATCCTTTAGCTGTGATTCATAGGCAAATTTTCACCTTGGAAATCAATCACGGTGACTTTTGGTGGAAGAAGTTAAAAAATTATTGAGCAAATTGCTCTTCTTTGTGCCTTTTTTTCATAACAGGGAAAAAAGAGGATTAAAACATATTTTTGCACTTGTCATTTGTTCTGGACCACAGTATTTTAGTTATAGAGAAACAAAGGATTATTCAGCCCCCCACGGTATACCATGCCCATACGGGTACATTGGCACATGCCCTAATGCACTCCATGTTCATGTTCATCTTTGTTACATACCACTGTACAAAATACATTATTTTGATTAATTAAACCAAGTCCACATTGAATTTGAACGACCTCCAAAAAAATGTACTTACCTCTACTCATGTAACTTCCAACATATTTTTCTATGTAGCATGATATTGAGGGTTATCAGCATACACATGAAGACAGAGGGTTCTGTAAAAAGAGGCATGGCTTCTATCCTTCAGTCTTTAACTTTCTTGACAGCTTTACTGCCTCACATGAACCTGCAGCTTGATAAGAGTGAATGCATGAGGGGGTTGATAAATGCAAAAACCTTTGGGCATAGAGGAGTGCACAAGGACAGCCATTAAGGGAAATTTAGTGTGACCAGTTATTTTATCATAAATGCTCTGGCACGCTAACGTCATAATCTTTGGGGTAATTTGACCCCCATACACTGCCAAACATCCCCTTAATAAATGACTGATATATTTTTTGATACATATTTGATGACTTTTCCTAATTTAACAAGACAACTGGGTAAACATAAAATGAACGTGATGATATGTTTTCAGTGATCTGCATTTTATACTCATTAGTGTTGTTTGCATTCGATTTGAGCCTAGGCAATTAGAGCTGTATGCAATGCTACAAAAAAACATTCAGCAAATTAAGCACATTCCTTGAGGTAGATACAAAGGTCATAATGGTTTGCATCACTAAAACCACCTTCAGGGCTTTGGCTGAACATAAAGAACCCTAGAGTAGCTTGACAACTGCTGACTGTTCAAACAAGAGAGGAGAGAAAACCAAGACTTACTTATGCCTTTTTAAAGGTAATTTCTATTTTGTAGCAAAGACAAATAAACAAGTCCCGGCAAGGTCACTACACAGCACAAAAGAATGAACAAGAATGACAAGTGGGTTTAGTGTTCATTCCTCAAACACTAGGGATTGTAACATCAAGTTCTTTCAACAAACCTTGATGTCCTGAGTGACTGCTGACAGGAGGTAATAGACCCGGGGCCATTGGGGCCAGTGTAGGTAGCGAGCCCACACTAGCAGGATCCAGAGCTGATTAGCGTTCCCGGATCCACCCATCATTGCTAATAAAACCTTAAAGAGGAAAACACCCCCAGAGTCTGCAAGAGTAGGGGCAGAAGATGACCCAGCATGTACGGATGTGACGGAACAGACAATGAATAGGAAAACTTGCACCACAAGAGACGGACCACCAACACTGGCAGGACAAGAGCGCAGAACTTATTCTGTGGCTGGTCAAAACTAACAACAGAAAGGGGCCTTAAAATCCACCAAGGTCTAAAGAAATGCCTCAGCAAGCTCAGCATGGGGTCTCGCATTCACCATTACTTCTTGAGAAGTCGGCCAAATCAGTCGAGTGAAGACCAGAGGCAGGAGAACCCCCACAGTCCTCAGGGTATCAGCACCTCAGTTGAAGCTCAGCATCGCATAGACCCTCCAGCAGGCTCCAGCCAGGAGCCCAGTCAAGAGCAGCCACCAGCAGTCCCCAGCCCACAGTCCAGCATCCACAGCCAACACCAGTCCCCAACCCAGAGCCAGGCCTGCAATACTGAGCAGCAGTCTCCAACCCAGACTCCAGCCAGGCACAGCCAGCATTAGTCATCGGTTCAGCACCCAACCAGCCAAATGTCACATCCTGTGGCCGAAATCCAGCCAGAAGAGAGAGTGGGGGACTGTTGATTTAGATCTGGTTTAGATCTGGTCAACGCAAGAACGGGTGGCCACGGCACAGAGGTTAACTGCTAATTTACAGGGTATGTTAATTTACAGACTCAGCAGTGTTTTTTTTCCAGGAACAAACCACAATTCAAGAGTTAAGCACCAATGTAATGGTTCAGGTATGGACTGATTGCAACACCACGACTCCACACCAACAGCGAAAGAGTTAAAAAGACTTTACTGAGACTCTGGCAGTTCGTTATAGCAGAGTGCAGATGAAGCAGGGAAATCAGAGACAGGCACGGTTGGTATCGGGAAGACGGGCAAGCAAACGGGGGGTCCCCGAAGTCCAGTGGGAGGATGCGAAGCCCAATGAGAGAGCGCGGGGCTCCCGAAGCCCGGCAAGAGAGCTCAAAGCCTGGTGAGGGACTACAGGGCTCCCAAAGACCAGTGAGGGAGCACAGGGCTCCTAGAGACCGGCGAGGGAGCAGAGGGACAGACAGGGTCAATTTCAGGAGGTCTCCCACAGCAGACAAAGGCAACCTGTCAACTAAGTAGGGAAATAAGACAACCTGGCAGCTAGTGGGACTGGAAGTAAAACTTTTAGGTCCGCACTGATTGCTTGCAATTGGTGGCGACTGTCTCGGGGGACAAAATTATACTGACGAGGCGGAACAACCGGAAAAAGCACTGAGAAACATGACAACAAAGACGAGTTTTATGGTGGCATTCAAATTAGCGATTAGCAATGTTTCTAAACATCCAGAGACGGCCACATGAGATGCTTAAGTTGTTTGTCAGCATCGTGAACACCAACAAAGCCAGTCACAGATCCAAGTTATCTGACCGACACCTTCGGATCCATCCTGAGAATTGCCACAACACAAATCCTGACTTTTATGCACTGGCAAAAATGACAATCAACAACACTTTTTCCCCCTGAAACAGACTGTGACTTTCTCTACTGTGTTATGAAATCAATGCATTTGGGAAAAAAAAACTTGTTCAATGAGCCTTGCATATTCATGATTTGCTAAAAGGCCAAATAATTTAATGTAATGGCTTTTACATTTACTTCTATCTATGCCATTCATAGTAGTTCACTCAAACACTCCATCCATATGTTCCTGGCCTGGCCCATCTGTTCATTTTTCAAAATTTAGAAACTGTTGTTGCCCCTGAGTCAAAAGGTTTGTCTACCCCTGATCAACAGCTATGGTGGAGAGAGGTTTGGGGTAAAGGGCAAAGTGCAGAAGCAGTGTAAAGACCCCATAAACCAATTGAAGTCCAGGAGGCAGCGGGAAATTGACAGGCTGGTGAAAGAAAGAAGACAACTGCGAAAGCAGTGGAGTAAAAGCTACAGAGATGGAAAGAGTGGAACTTAAAGACCTCCAGGCTGAAATAAAGCAGCAATTGAAAAATCTGCGAAGATCAGAGCACCTCAGACAACAGCACAAGAGGAAAGAATAAACAAGGACCCACTTCTATACCGATCCCTACAGCTTTTTGAATGACCTCTTTGACAGAGAAAGGAGTGGGAGCCTGCAAGTGGACATAAAAGACCTGGAAAAGCAGCTGAGGAATACTTATTCTGATGAGCGAAGGCACGAGCCAGTCGACCATCACAAACAGCATACAACCAATTCATGCACCTGAACACCCGATGGACATAAGGCCCCCCACATGGAGCGAGGTGGAAAAGATTGTGAGGTAGACGAGTTCAGCATCAGCAGCTGGGCCCGATGGTATCCCGTACAGGCTCTACAAAAACGCCCCTGAAGTCTTCAAATATCTCTGGAAAGTGATAAAAGTGGTTTGGCAGAAAGGGGTTGTACCAAAAGCATGGAGAAGAGCAGGATGTATCCTGATCCCCAAAGAAAAGGACTCAGCAGCCGTCAGCAGGTTCCGCCAGATGAGCCTGCTGAATGTAGAGGGAAAGATATTTTTCAGCGCTCTGGCCCAAAGGGTCTCTACATGCAAGAAACAACTTCATTGATACATCAGTGCAGGATGTCTGGAGCATGCCAATATCGTCCGGCACCAGATACAGTCTGCCAAAATGGAACAGGGACCTACATGTGATTTTCTTAAACTTTGCCAACGCCTTCGGGTCTATCCAATCTCAAAATCTTGTGGATGGCCTCCAACTACTTTGGTGTACCAAATCACAATACAGATTTGGTCAAGAGCGACTTCTGGGATCTCCAGGTCTGTATAAGGATTGAAAACATTACTACTGCCTTGCAGCATCTGGAAATCAGCATCATGGCAGGCTGCACAATTTTCCTCTGGCTTTTGTCATGAGCTTATTACACAGGCATCTCGTTGGGTGGTGGGAGGTGAAAGGACCAAGAGTGGTCTGTGTCTTCCACCAGGTGAGGCTGGACATGGCCCTCATTGACTCCCAGGACCCCATGGTAAGAGGTGCCACTCCTACCCTGGCAACCGGGAAGAGGTGGATCCCTGCCACAGCGATGCAAAAGGCCAAATCTGCTCTCATGCATCGGGATATAGTGAGCCCCATCCAGCAAGGAAGGGGAGGCTCTGGTCTTGGAGTTTTAACACCTCTCTGGCAGAGGGCATCTGCAACTGAGCGTCAAACCATGGTGAATGCAGCCAGGGACTTGCAGATGTGAGTCCATTTAGATCAGAGGCACGTTTTCCCTCCAGAGACACTAACAACAACCAGACATCTTCCTATTGTCTAAGTCCTGCCAGCTAGGCTAGATCATAGAGCTGACAGTTCCCTGGGAGGACGCCATGGAAGAAGTGTACAAGTGCAAGAAGTTCCGCTATTCCAACTTGGCAGCTGAATAAGGGTGCGTCCAGTGGAGGTGGGATGCAGGAGCTTTATAGCTAGTTCAACTGCAAAGCCCCTTTGGGAGGTTGGAGTCAGGTGACAGGGGTACAGGCAAGCCATTAAAGAAGTGGCCAACACCGCTGAAAGTACGAGCCATTCGCTGTGGCTGAAGAAGAGTGACACCACCTGGATTGCAAGGGTACACAGTTCATCGTGGGACACACACACCAAGGCTTGATCAACCTGTGGTGAGGGTGACAAGTAACAAATGGCTGAAACACCCTGTGATGCTGAGGTACACAACTGAAGATGTGTCCCACTGGTAAAACCTTTTAGCAGCCATTCCTTGAAGAACTGCCAATTAAAAATGGTGCAATCACTAGGGATTGTAACATCAAGTCCTTTCAACGAACCTGTGAAATTCAGAGCCTCAGATTTGTAGAGGAATGGTGGCTTTTCATGGATGTTTCACATTCTAAATACCGCATACTTACCTCAGCAGAATATGTGACTATTTCTTCTGAAAATGACTTTTAATGTAGAATAACTTTTCCTGAAAGCCCCAATTGTTCATTTTTTTCTGTACTAAATTAAAGCCATCAAAACATCAAAATGTCTCTCTCCCATTTTGGTCAAAAAGTGACATTAATGGTTGTTTTGCTATTGTCTGTAATCACATACCATACATTTTGAATATACTAGAAGAAGAAAAATTGGTAGAGAAAGAATTGTTGCAGTGTAGGTCTGGCTGTTGTTTCAGAGATAAGAGGAATCTAATACTCACGCAAATATAAGGAGGCAACTGAAAGAGACATGGTTATTTATTACTGAAGAGATCGATTAGTAGGTAAAGATACTGGCAGAGCTCCTCCAGTGAAGTCCATGTCTTTCTTGATCAGAATGGACGGTGGGTGTCATGAAAGCTGGAGCATCAACCATCTACTTGTAGTGTCGTTGCTTTGATCTCTACCTGCTATCACAGCGAAATTTAAACCTTGTTTCAACACAGAATCACTTTGAATTCTAGAGTGATGTTCAAAATCACTATTCACAAAGAATATTGAACACTGATTATTCATCCTAGTGATTACAATTTCCTCTCTTACACGAACATTACGGATGCAATGCATTTTATTGCTGTAATAATCACGATACAGAATGTGATGTTACTCTCTTTTTTGCCAATATCCCTGCTGAGTATTCATGCAAATCCAGTATTCAGATATACTCACCTAGAAATTGTGGGTGGGGCATAAATCTGAATGACAACCAGACATGCCTCTCAATTCATAATATAACCTACTAATTTTATGGCAGCATTCACTGGCCAACTCATTTAAATAAGAGGTTATATCTGTTGGTTTATCAGATATGCTCTCAATGTTGCAGAAGTTATGTTTCTATGAATGGTACCATGCTCAATTTGTTTCTAATAGTTGATTACAAATAAATCAGTATTTTTCTCTGTCAGCGGGTAGGTGAGGTTTTTGGAGTGACTAAAGACCACCTGGAGGCCTCCTCACAAATCAATAGCAGCCTCACGGTGGACGTTATCTCCTAAGGAGGGGAGTTAAGATTGATTGTCGTTAAGCACTTTACAGGATGGAGAGAGGATGAGGAAGGATCATAAAACGCCCACACACCGCCTACCCATCCCTCTCAGCTGCAACAGAGTGCAGCCAATCGATAGAAGCAGGATCAGCAGAAATAAATAAATAAATAAAAACAGCAATACCAAAGTAAACAAGTCTAAGTAGCAAAAAGAGAGAGAGAGAGAGAGAGAGATGCTGCGCAAATAATGTTTGGAGTCTATGGTAGGGCAATGGAAAATAATATGTCATCGTTATCAATGCTGTCATTTTGTATTTTAATGGTTGATGTCAGATTAGTTTGGACTCTGAGTTTTTCCGTCAGGAGTACAGGCAGGGATCAGTGAGGTTGGAAGAAGGGGAATCAGAAGTACTTTATGGGTGGACATAGAAAATATATGGATTAAATCTTGTCATAATATTGTTGTCGTGGCAACTGGACTTGAAAAATTTAAAGTCCAGTTGTTTTTTTTTTTAATTCACCATTACCCGGATAACTGAGAACCTCCACAGATATGGATTGGGACATGGGATTGTAGGGGGCATTGTTCCACCTCCAGTTGACATTCGGTGAAAAGCAGGGGGCATTTTGGGGTAGTAGCTGTTGAAAAACACACCAACCCATTGCCTTATTTACATCTATGTACCATTTAGTTGATCTACTGAATTGTTTTAGTCATTTGGGTGAAGCCAGGACACAAATATCATCCAAAGCTGAACAAAAAATTTAGATTTCTGTCTTTTATTACTAACTGTGATGATTTGAATATGTAAATATGTAAGAGTATTTATGAAAATATCCAAATAAATTAATGACAATCTACAGCTTTAAAAAACAACACTCAATATGGATTCTCTACATTCAAAACAAATGTATGTTTGTAAAATATCATAATATCTGGAATTAGATGGATTGCCTGCTAGACATCTGTAGTCTGTATAAAATGGTGAATATACACACACGAACACACACAAACACACATCAACTATGTAATGCAGTTTAAAGAAAAAATAATATTTAAGTCATTTTGGTAATTCTAGAAATGTCAGAATTATATTCAATAACAGCTATTAACATCACAGATATAACCATCTTTAACTGTTAATTACGTTAATTTTCCATGTGGCTGAAGACCTCTCCTGATAAAGGTTACACTCAGAATTTCTCAGACATATCCAGTGCTTACTAAAAAAAATGACATTTTGGAATAAGAAGAAACTCGGGCATTGGGAACTCCCTGTGGTGGATTTATATGGTACTTGTTTACAGGGAAATGTGCAGATATTATATTAAATATTAAAACAGATTAGAGAAAATCCATGTTAAAAGCCTCAACAATCAATTTTATATAAAGTGGAAAAAAAATCCAGAACAGCCACAGACAAAGATGGCAAAATGAAAATCATTCATTTGTTTTTTAGTTTCAATTGCACGTTTTTTTTATTTTTTTTTATTCAATAATACTTTTTCATGAATTGCATTGCTTCCTTTCATGACAATTCTAATTGTATTAATTTGTATTTTCAAGGGACATGTCAAAGTGGGGGTTGATAAAAATAAAAAAAGTAGGATGAAAAATACATAAGATTATCTATTTCAGGTGACATAAACATGTTCAAATGGTATATGTTTGAATTGTATCTATTTGATAGCTCTTGTTGCCCAGTTCAGATCAAAGGGCTTGTTTTAGGTTGCAAACTGTATCATTAGGTTTGGGGGATTTAAGCTGAATTTCTTCAAAAAAGTTTGATGGGGAAATTGTCCATGATCAATGTCTTTTTTTGTGGACTGTTCAAGCATTTCAAGTATTCTTTATTGCTTGAATAAGATAAGATAATAATTTATTGATCCCCATAGGGGCAATTCGTTTGTCGCAGCAGCGCAACAATAACAATATCAAGAAACAAAAGAAAACAAAAAAAAGACAACATATAAATAAGCACTACACAATTAAAAAAGAAAGAACATATATACACACACACACACACACACACACACACACACACACACACACACACACACACACACACACACACACACACACACACACACGCTCACACACACGCACCCCATCCACCCCTGCTTCTGCCGCCGCTGCCAACACGGTTTGGA
>CAAKHD010003591.1:162609-172953 GCA_901007705.1 Fistularia tabacaria
ATACACACACACACACACACACACACACACACACACACACACACACACACACACACACACACACACACATGCACACACACACATTTAGATAAATAATACACTGTAAGCGTGAGACAAGAATAAATAAGTAAGTAAACAGTAAAGGTGGCCGTCGAACCAAATTAACAAGGGTAAGGACAGATGGGTGACGACACTGGAACACTGGCACTGATAAAATAAACAGGATGAGATGGAGTAATGTCGATGTGGGTAAAGTGGACTACGGAGTTACGGACTGCATAGTTAGGGGCACAACAATAGACCTGTGCTGTACCTCACATCTTGCCTGTGAAGGCATTCTGCACGTTTCAGGTTGTAAAATCTAGTCACAGCACCTAAACTTGTTTGGTTTTCAGAAAAGGTTTTATTCTCCAGCAGAGCTGTTCTATTGTTCTTCAATTCTGCTGAGAAAGCCTCTCGCTGATGAAACGTCTTCAGAGAAGTGAATGAGTCCAGTTGGTACGACACCTTTTAGAATAGAATATAATACAATACATTACAATACAATACAAGAAAATAAAATGGAATGTGCCTCTAATTGTCCCTCAATGGGAAATTTTCATTTAACAACCAGAAACTAACTTCTCGCTATAGACTAGTTACAGTGTAGTGGCACAGTATTGTGGTCAAAATCAGTGCAGGGTGTCATTTGATGAGCAATGGCTTCATGTATAATCAAGTCAAATCTTCTTGCTTTAGTTGGAATCTATGGACCAGTTGATACTAAATCAGCTTTTAACAGACCATAAACAGGTATTTTAGATTGCGTGAAATTACCAGCCTCTTTTGAGTTTTTGAGTTCAGTCAGTCATTCATACCAGTGCCTACCCTGTCCCTGCACAGGGGGACTTTCAGTCTGAATTCTAGAATGTGTCTGTTACTGAGTCATTGGTAGTCAAATCCACACCAGTTAAACTGGTCCTCTGTATGTAGCAAATCTTGCCAAAGCTAAGCGATATCAAGGTGTGATAGGCTTGATATATGAAGGCTTGCTCTGTTTTATTTTGCACAGTAGTTCCAGACACCCAATGCAGCCTCAGGGCGGCACAGGCCTGTGTCTCCCGGAGCCACTGTCGGGACGACATGGGCCAGTGTCTCTCTGAGCCGGTCCCAAGCCTGGATAAATGCAGAGGGTTGCATCAGGAAGGGGATCTGGCATCAAACTTGTGCCAAAACCAAATATATGAAATCGAACCTGAGAATTTCATACTGGATCAGTCTAGGCCCGGGTTAACAACGACAGCCACTGGTGCCAATAACTTACAGGGTACCAGTGGAAATTAGGCTACTGTGGGTCGAGAGGAGGAAAGCTTGTTTGAAAGCAGAGAGAGAAGAAAAAAGGCGAGAGTCTGGGACTGAACGTGGGTATTTTGAATATTAGGAGGATGACAGAAAAAGGTATACAGTTGGCAACACGATGCAGAGAAGGAAGGTGGATATACTGTGTGTCCAGGAGACCAGGTGGAAAGGTAGTAAGGCTAGTAGCTTTGGAGCAGGCTTGTACAATCATGGTACTGACGGGAAGATAAATGGAGTAGGAGTTGTCTTGAGGGAGGAATTTGTTGGAAATGTTCTGGAGGTAAAAAGAATGTCAGATAGACCTTTGAGTCTGAAGCTGGAAACTGAAGTTGTGATGCACAATGGTGTAAGTGCCTATGCCCCACAGGTGGGATGTGGGTTAGAAGAGAAGGAGAAGTTCTGGAATGAGTTAAATGAAGTGATACAGAATATCCCCAGAGATGAGAGAGTGGTAATTGGTGTAGACTTTAATGGACATGTTGGTGCAGGCGATAGACATGATGAAGAAGTGATGGGCATGTTCAGTATCCAGGATGGGAACGCAGAGGGACAAATGGTGGTAGACTTATAAGTAACTTATAAGCAGCAGAGATAAGAGCACACAGGTAGACTACATCTTGTATAGACGAGATAATCTGAAAGAGATAAGTGACTGCAAAGTAGTGGTAGGTGAGGATGTAGCCAGACAGCATAGGATGGTGGTCTGTAGGCTGACTCTGGTGACAGGGAAGATCAAGAGGACAAAGGTAAAGCAGAGCAGAGGACAAAGTGGTGGAAGCTGAAAAGGGAGGAGTGTTGTATGGTTTTCAGGGAGGAGTTGAGAAAGGCCCTGGGTGGTCAGGGAGTGCTTCTAGATGACAGGACAACTACAGCTTATGTGATCAGGGAGACAGATAGGAGAGTACTTGGTGTGTCATCTGGAGGGAAAGTAGATAAGGAGACCTGGTGGTGGAATAAGGAAGTGCAGGAGTATATACACAGAAAGCGGTTAGCAAAGAAGAAGTGGGAGACTGAGGGAACTGAAGAAAAGAGACAAGAGTTCAGGGAGAGGCAGAGGTAGAGTTTCTGGATAGATTATTCAACAGGATCTTAGACAGCAAAAAGATGCCTGAGGAATGGAGAAGAAGTGTGATGGTGCCCATTGTAAGAATAAGGGGGACGTGCAGAATTGTGGTAACTATAGAGGGATAAAGTTGATGAGCCATACAATGAAGTCATGGGAAAGAGTAGTGGAAACTAGACTGAGAGCAGAAGTCAGCATTTGTGAGGAGCAGTATGGCTTCATGCCGAGAAAGAGTACAGCTGATGCAGTATTTGCTTTGAGAATGCTGATAGAAAAGTCCAGAGAAAGTCAAAGGGAACCACATTGCGCTTTTGTAGACCAAGAAAAAGCATACGACAGGGTACCGAGTGTGAAACTCTGGTATTGTCTGAGGAAGTCTGGACAGAGAAGTATGTTAGACTGGTGCAGGACATGTATGCTGGCTGTGAGACATTGGTGAGGTGTGCTGTAGGTGTAACAGAGAAGTTCAAAGTGGAGGTGGGAATTCATCAGGGATCAGCTCTGAGCCCCTTTCTGTTTGCAGTGGTGATGGACTGGCTGACAGATGAGGTGAGACAGGAATCACCATGGACCATGATGTATTCAGGTGACATTGTGATCTGTAGAGAAGGGAACAGGGTGAGGAAAATCTTGAGAGGTGGAGGCATTTTCTGGAAAGGAGAGGAATGAAGGTTCGTCGCAGCAAGACAGAATCTATGTGTGTGAATGAGAGGAACCTGGGTGGAGTGGTGAGGCTACAGGGAGTGGAGATCAAGAAGTTGGAGGATCCCAAGTACTCAGGGTCAAAAGTGTCAGGAGTACAATGCAATAAAAGACTATCAGCCAGGATTAAAGGAAAGGTTTAAAAGACAGTGGTGTGACTAGCGATGCTGTATGGTCTGGAGACAGTGAGAATGATGAAAAGACAGGAGGCAGAGCTGGAGGCCACAGAGATGAAGATGTTGAGGTTCTCTTTGGGAGTGATGAGGATGGATAGGATCAGGAATGAGTCCATCACAGAGACAGCACATGTTAGATGTTTTGGAGAGAATGTCAGAGAAGCTAGGCTGAGATGGTTCAGTCATGTATAGAGGAGGGATAGTGAACTGGTAGATGGATGCTGGAATTGGAGCTACCTGGAAGGAGTTCTAGAGGAAGACTGAAGAGAAGATTTGAAGACATAGTGAGAGAGGATATGAAATTAACTGGTGTGAGAGATGAGGATACAGAGAATAGGGTGTGGTGGCCCCTGAAGGGAAAAGCCGAAAGGAAAAGAAGAAGAAGAGCAGTTCCAGACACCCAGTGCACTGGTCTGTTTCCTTGCTTGTAAAGTCAGATTAGCTTTCTGGTACTAAGCTTTTGTATTTGCCGTGTGTCTTCATATCCCTGAATTCATCCCTTCTTCTCTCACACCAATGTCCTCGTCCAAGCTGATGTTACCCTTCTCCCCTGCCTTCTGGTCATCCATCTGACATTCCTTTTCCTGTGTGGAGTTTACATCTTCTCCCATGACCTCTGTTTTCTGTAGTTTGTTTCTCTAGTCTAAAAATAATGCAGAGGGTTGATTGATAACTCTGTATGTGGATGATGATGTGAGAGTAAATGAATACACGTCTACATGTCACCCTTTGAACAACTGGGATGTAGGCTGCCAGTCACCAATGAAGGGTACGGATTCAGTGTGTGAGTGATATCGAAAATCAATGAACTGATGAGTAAAATCACTGCATCAAACTAACAAGGTTTGCCAAAGGGGGACAGCTCTTTAAACATGCTTTTTGGGGGTTTTTTTTGTTCCCAAAGCTTCTTAATAAATTATCATTCATTTTTTAAACATGTAATAATTCGTAACAAAGGCTATATTACAATATCAATTAGAAATAACTTTTTGTTGTCAAACAAATGTAGATATATTTTAATTATAAGTTCAATTCCTTTGACTCATGCTTTCATACTGTAATTTGATTTGTCAATACGTGGGAAAAAGTGAACCAGTAAATATGAAATAAATTCCATAATTCTTTACCTTAAGTCAAGTCAAATGATATTTATATAGTACTATATAACAACAGAGTTGTCCCATGACACTTTTTTTACTTTTAAAGAGGGTCTCGACTACACTCTTTAAAATGGCTGTCAGTGGAAGGTCAAGGACAAAAATACATTTTTGTTTGTATGAATTTTATGAGAGTCCTGATTTCAATGATTTATGGTGTTGAAGCATGTCACCTGAATAAAACTACAATTATCATATATATAGTGAATAATATTATTAAATAGCCTTCAGTGAATGGAGATGTCAATCAGAAAAAGATTTCAGCTGTATTTTGTCTTTATTTGAAACAGTTCTTCATAAAAACCTGATATTAAGCTGTGGGTTGCAAGGAAAACAAATAGGATATAAAACAGACGTTAAAAGGTCTGCCATCTTAAAAAAAGATGTCAATGGTGGCTCTTATTCCGTTTATTTTTTTCTTAAAATTATTTAGTATAAAGCTGCAAAACAAGCAAGGCTACCCGAGAGACAAAAATCAAAGAGAATGACGAGTACGGGGAAACATCAGTGTTTTTTATGAATATTTTTAAACTGAGAAACAGTGAAGTAGCTTTGAAGTGCTAAACAAATATGTCTGAAAAACTGAATTCACAACAAGTCATTCAAGACAGATTATAGTCAGACAGCCTTTATGCTGACATAAATGGCATACAGTACAAACGTACAGAAATATACATAATGCACCCCTCCAGACATACACATATCTGTACACATATACATATATGTGTGTGAATGTCTGTGAACCAGTGGAGTCAGAGTGAATTCACGCAGCGTAGAAAACAAACTGTGCTCCACAGCTCTCTGCATCCGTTCATAATATCGGTCAGGAAGGTGACAACATTCTGATCTGTAGGCCAGATAAGGCTCACAGGTAATGTTGCAGGTATAAATGGTGCCATGCACTGTTGAAAGACCAAAGACTTGTTTGAACACTCCACTCATCCATCATATTTGAGAGTGTATGTTAGTCTATGTGGGTAAGGAGTGAAGGAGGATGGTCTCGAGCTGAACCCAGGAGATAAGGTGTAAAGAGGATGACAGATGACAGATGAGATGCCGTCATGGTTTCCTAAGAGCTCAGTAAGACCTGTCTTCTCATGGCATGTCTAAATTATTACTGGCTTTGCAGGCGATGTAGCACTGACACTCGTCTTGTATTACCAGAGGAAGACTGCAGACCTTTTTGTTTTTGTGAGTTCATGAATGTTATTCACCTTTTATGGCCAATATGACAATCTCCTTTTATCTGCTCCGATTTTATATATATATATATATATATATATATATATATATATATATATATATATTCAAATAAATGCTGACCATAGCCTTCGTAGTGTTAGTTGAAATGAGCAGCTTAGATGGTCATGCTTTTCCCACCTACATTGTCAACAGTGAGCTGCAATGAAATCTCAAGTCTATTTTTATTCTCGGTGCCTGGCCTTGCTGCAGTTAAATATGTAAGGATGTGTATCACAAATCAACACTTGTCAAGTTGCATCACACTGTGGAGTCACTGTTTGAAGAAATGTTACTGTCCAAGTGTGCATGTTCTCGTAACAGCAGGTTTGAAGATATTATCATATATTTGACAAAATCACAATGTTCAAGAGTTTGAATTTGAAATAATTAAGATATAAAAGTGAATAAAAACAAATAAAAATATGAAAAATTAAATTGAATAATTTTCATGTGGTATGATCTGCTCCCTGCAAGTGACCATTGTGTTGTGAGCTAACATAGTAAGCCCCCTGTCTCAGTATGTTGAATCTAGCCCAAGAAAGCAAAACTGGCAGATAAGCCTATAGATATGTGAACTCGACACATGTCTCTGCCAGAGACTTTAGGCTGGAGCTGAGTGGGTGCTTCAGCGTTCCAAGTTAGTGCGGAGGAAAGTAGGGCAAACAACGCAATCCAACATACAAAGTGGACAATTTTATTTGGAGCTGAAACTGCACAAGCATAAACTGTGTACAAGATTTGCATACATTTGCAAAAGAAATTAGGTCTTTTGCATGAACAGATAAGGAGCATTTTTAAAGTGTATAAACAATTAATTTTTATATATCTATATAGTATGAATTAGACTGTAAAAAAAACATCTACACATTACTTGTTATTCAATTTGTTAATTACCTAAGTTAATCCGAAAAATATTTTTTCTGAGAATTTATTTTTCTTATTTTTGAAAATAATGAGTGTTTAAGCTAGTACAGCGTTTCCTTAGTTCAACTGTGTCTTTGTAGTTCTGCAAACCACAGATAACTGAAAGCAATCCCAAATTGTATTGCAGACTTGCAAATCTCAGCCAGCATTTGTATTGTTTTATTCTGATTGTGTGTGCCTGTGTCTTGTAAAGGTAATGTGTCATAATCAACACCGCAATGAAATGAAAAATGTCACATAAAATTGTAAGAATGAGAAAGTACATTTGAGTATTCTGATCAACTTAACTGTAAAATACACACACACAGGTCACAGTTATCATCCCATTTCAACAGATGTATTTCATCCAGCTCAGCTCAATAAATCCTTCGACCTGAGGTAGAAGCTCAATATTCACTTGTGGGTGACACTTCCTTGCACCTTGTACACTTTTGAAATTAACATGATGTAATATGACATATTTTTGATTGATTTTAGACCACTCTCTTCCAAGTACCATTTTGACATTTTGCAACGTCAACAGTCTACAATTTAAACATTTTCAATTGTCTATGCAGTCAAAGAGGACATGAAGTCAGTTGGTGTGATAGAAGAGGATATGTGTAGCAGATTGAGGCAGATGAATCACCATGGTGGTACCTAAGGTTTTACGTAGGTTTCATAATAAAATATTTTTAGTTTGTTCGTTTGCTGGGCAATGAAAAATGGAATTTTAGTTATAGGATTCCTTTAAAATGTATCACTAAATATGACACTCATCGTTTTAATCCTTCTCATGTATCGACAGATAATGATTCAATCACTGATATACAATATCAACTCAAAAGTACTCATTATTTACAAGATCAAGTGCCAAAAGTCATACAAAATTCAATTGGTTACAGAGCTCAGATGTTTTATCAAACTACAATCTACTGGAATAAACTGGAAGTGCTTTTTAAATAGTGTGCACACCTTTACTAGCAGTATTGGTTAATTGTTAATTATCTGTATACCATTAAATCTGCTATTGCTGGACTGCATCTGTTATATATGTGTGTGTATAAAAAAAAAAAAAAAAAAAAAAATCTTTGTACTCAAGCAGAGGGCTCTTAGCTAATTCTTTTCAAAATGCAGCCAAGTAGGAAAACAAGTGAACTGTTGCCCCTTTCACATGCAGTCGTTACCCAAAACCTTCCTGTATCCTTGTAGGACGGGAAGATGTGTAAATGAGAGCCAGAATCTATTTTGTTAGGAAATCTTCACTGGTTGTTTTTCAACCCGAGACCACATAACATTAAAAGGATCCAGCTGGAGGGACAGCGAAGTCAGGGTCAGTGAATGGTGAAAATCAGTAGTGGTGCCCTGGAGTTATTCTTAGTAATAAGACTAAGAACAGGGACAGTTCACATACCAACTGGGGCTTATTTGAACTGTCTCTTTAACAAGGACAGCAGGCGATGCAGCCAATAATAAGAGAAGTGTTGTGGCCACATTCTAATCCTCTCAAACATATTGCTGTCATGTTCACCAGTTCAATGTTTCGCAACCACTTCAGTCTCAGTTATCAGAATTGCAGTGCTGCCTTTGTCAAAGGCTGTGAATGCAGAGGCAATCATAACGCAGATTGTTGTGCAATTGCCTCAACCTTTTTCATCAGGAGAAAACAACATCCATCCTGCTGATGCCAAATCAACATTAATATCCTTACTATCCTTACAATGTTTGATACAACTACACTTGACCCACCTTTTACTTAACAGATATATGGAGGTAACTAATGAGCAAGCCTTCCAAAATTTACACTGGTTGTATCACTCATGTTATGTATGAAATGCATGTTGGGAATGCACAGAATTGAACTATGATCGGGGAGAAATGCAGCACCAGCTGCTTAGGCAGTCTATCTTGTGCCTGCCTCTTGAAGCAGGAAGATGTGCCAAGAAGGAACTAAGTCCCTTGCAAATCCATTCACTGGGAATGGTTGTCATCCCTCCAATCCTTTCACATTTCAGTTGGCAAGAAGTATTTTGCATAACAGAACCTTGAGCTCTAATTGGAGAAGGTAATGAGGGGGAGGAGAGTGATGCACTTGTCTGGGAGGCCCAGGAAAAGGATTCCCAGTGCACATATAATATACTTAAATTTTATAGTTTATTTAGAAGTGTCAGTTTATTAATTGAGGAATCAGCCAAAGGATTTATTGACTTCATTATTCACTGTGCAGTACAAATTTAGGGTTTCCTTGGTAGAACACTGATATGTGTCTTTCTGTGTGGATTTTTTTACTCCTTAGTCTTTGAGTGACTACACAGATACTTTGTGATTGGCTGTGAATAGCTGCCCATGCGGTTGAGCTTTTCATGACCAGTTGCCTGTCCTGCAGTACATCTTTGTTTGAAAGGGTGAGTTAGTCATATAAATTAGATTTGTCAAAGGTAATACATCAAAGGTTGACACACTGTCAGGTTCTTATCAGTGCTGTGTTTGTACGATGACAAAAACAGCCAAACACATTAAAAAAATTAAATAAAGAGTGCTCCCCTTTACTTATTTCAATAGAACTAGGAAATTAACATTGTTGATGCATACATTTTGTTTGATATAATCAGGGATGCTTCAAAGTGCACAAATGTATTAAACAATCATCAGAACACTATAATACGTTCTTTTCTGGTAGCCTTCTCAAGCCATATTAATGACGTAATTAAGGGACTCACAATGAGTAACATAAGGCATGCATTGGCACAGTGATCATGTATTAGGGCAGAAGGTGCCTGGACAGGTCTGGATTTTATAGAAACACACTGTTCCAAATATTCTAGGCACTGAGCTTTAGATCACCGCAACAGGGACAAATTTACCACTTAGTCAAAAAGTAAGTGCCAGTTGTTAAGTATTTATTTTTATTGAACATTAATATAGCACCTGCACTGATCTATTCCTGCTTAGTAAAAACTTAAAATTAAGGATTTGATTCAATTCAAAACATAAGACCTTTCTTGAAAACACAGAAATGGCACCTTGCAGGGAAGAAAACAAGTTTAAGTTTAACATCAGCCTTTATTACTGCTCTAAATACAATTTGTCCACTATAAAGTCTATTGAATTTAACACTGTCTTCCCAAGATGCACCTCATTTTTTGTCCTCACCTTGGACAGTCTGCAGCAGCCCAACAGCAACAGTTTTTGGTTTGATGCATCTAAGGTTAGTCACACAGCATACAACAGATAGACCGATAAGGTGCACGCCTAAGCGAACAGAGGGACAGATTCAGTGGAAGGTAACCTTAATTTTCTTCTTACCACTACCTGCTGGATTGGAGGTTTAGTGCAGTTACTTGTACAACTTCTTCTAAGTTGATATGCAGAAAAATTGTGAGTCACAAAAACATTTAAGGTCATTGAAGAAAAATTCCTGAAATTATGTATGTTTGGATAATTGTACTGTAATAAGTATAATCAATAAATATTGTTTCCAGAAGATATGAACAAATGAAATGAATGACCTCTGGAACGAGGGACTTGCAGGGAAGGGCGAGACGTAGAATTCTAGACTTCGGAGCGAGGAGGAGATAATGGATCTTACTGTGGAGTTGAAGATCCACCAGGAAGGGATGGAAGCCAGCAGGATGAGTCTATCTGGAGGGGGGGGGGGGGGGGGGCTCCTTTTTCCCCCCCCCCCCCCCCCACTTGTGGGCCCCAAGCCCAATCCCCCCCCCCGGTAAAAACCCCCCCGCTGGCGCGCCTGCCCCCAAATAGG
>CAAKHD010003591.1:172973-188304 GCA_901007705.1 Fistularia tabacaria
GGGGGGGGGGGGGGGGGGGGGGGGGGGGAGAGGAAAGTGGTGGGGAGGGGGGGGGGGGAGGGGAATTATTGGGGCGGGGGGGGGAGGGGCGGGGGGAGGGGGGGGGAGGGAGGGGGGGGAGGGGGGGGGGGGGGGGGGGGGGGGGGGCCTGGGGGGGGGGGGGGGGGGGGGGCTTCTCTTATCCTCCGCCTGACCACACTTGATGATCCGCAGGTCCACACTGCTCCCCAGCTGAAATCCATCCTGCTGCAGTGCTGCTGCCCAATTAGGGTGTCTGGTGAAGAACTTCTAGGTGAAAGGAACAGCACGGACTCATAACCCCAGATCCCAACAGATAAGTGCATCAGTGTTATAAGTTATCTATATTATTGGTCTATTGTTTTTCTTACTCAAATGTAAATTAATTTAACAGATTGGCTATCAAGGTTGAAAAATGATGAACCGCTACAGTGTGAGCTTTTTAAAAAAATGTTTAATTTTAATGAACAGTAATATATGATTTTACAATGTGGTTTATGCAGCCAGTTCTACTAGGTTTCGAGGCAAAAGATTAGAAACAAGCACATTCATACTAACAACCATAGAAAAACTCAACGCCCTGGCTGCGCCTAGAAATTCTGTCCATAAAAGTTATGAACAGAATCAATGACAAAGGGCAGTCCAGACAAAGGGAGTCCAACTCTCTCTGGAAACCTGGTTCCCAGACCCCACGCTGTGTGTCGAGGTGAGTCCAACTATATCAAGTCGCTTTCAATGAAGTTCTAAACAAAAAAAAATCTAACTTTTAAGGAGTGAAATGCTTTTCGTTCACTCACTTATCTGCTTCAGGGCCTTCTGAGTTGGGTTACAATTATCATAATTATTTTGTGGCAAGAAAAAGTCAGTACTGCTTATTGAAATCCAAAATCATCTCAGTTAACTTTAGCAAATGCTTTAAGAACTATTCTGAGCATATGCATATATGCGTCACCTGTTTAATGCATCCATTCTTTCGCTAATGTTGTGTATGTTTCTTTCTTTAAATGTTCGAGAGATGTCTCATCCGTAGTTAAAGGCTGATATGGGCATATATTTGAACATAAAAGGTATTCTGAATTCAGTATGTTTATAAATGCTCTTTCTTCTCCATCCGTTAAGGATCTCTTGAGGAAAAGAGCCAAAGAGAAGGGTATCAAAGCTAAAGTGAAAAATATATTCTCAAAGCTCAAAGTGGTAATGAATTCCATGGCCTCAGTTTTCAATTCACTGCAAAATGGTTGAAAAGAGCAGCACAGGTGTTAGTCTGTGAACAGATTCCCTTTCTCAACGAGCTAACCAAATAGTTTTTGAGGTTACAAACACATTTGTGTCTATATACCGGTTGAGTTTAATTGTCTAAAAAGGGACAGTGTAGAGAGGTAAACCTCTTGTTACAATGCACTGCTTTTCAGACACTGACAAAAATATAAGTTCAAAGTCAAAGTCAAAGCCACCATTTTCCAAGCACATGTTTTAAATATTAAAGCATGTTGATGTAAATCATTGTTGTGCTAACTTCACACCTAATTCACCACAGGGAACATCAATGGTTTTGAAAGGCTAAAAAAATCATCCCTCTCATGTACTACAGACCAATTTGGTTTGGAGTAGAGAGCTTACTGAACTCTCTCGTGGTACCAGCCCATCTAACAAACTAATACAAATGTAAGACACTTGTTATGTAGATGTGGAAAAAAAAAGACTTTCATCAAAATAAAAAATACCAATATTTTTAACAAATACTCATGTATCTATTATAGTAAGGAAACATGTCATATTTAGACATATTTTTACATCTTTAAAAGTCAAGATATATGTCTTTACTTATTTTGGAGTGATCAACTCAACATAAGTACATTCCATCATACAGCGGAAACACATTTAACCCTTAAAGCTCCAGAAAATTTCAATTCAGCATAAGTGACACCCTCAGCAAGTAAGTTTGGACTGAATGGTTGAGCAGGGTCTTTCTCGGTGAAATTTTGCATGTTCTTCCTGTTCAGGTTTTCATCTATCTTCCTCATCAACAATATGGAGTAGGTTAATTGGGGACTTAAATTTAGTGATGGTTTTAATGAGATGGTGAATGATTGGGTATACACGTGGACCTGTGACAAAATCTCAAAACTGAGCAAACTGATAACAGGAATAAAGTGTTAATGTCTATGGGGCAGGGGCCCTTGGCACAGTGTAAACACGATAAAATTAAATAATCCTCAAGATAAGATCATTAGTCCCGCAGCAGGGGTATTGAACATGAGTACACGAGGAGCACGCTGATTGCCTCAGATTGAGCTGCTAGGCTGCCTGGGAGGCAACCCTCTAAGTAGTATATCCAAGAAAAACCTGTCCAAGTGGCTGACCCCAATGCAGGAGTTCCGTTTTACACCTACAGGGAGGAAAGAAGATAAAGGATGGGCAATCTGGAAGAAGTATAGTAGAGAATACCAATATGAAATTCCTTCAAAGGGTGGCAGGGTTGGCATTGGAGACACTGAGTTAAATAAAGAACCGATAATAATAAAAGTGGCAACAAAGAGACTGATGGTGGCACTGGAAACTTGGAAGGTGACTGCAAGTAGCACCGAAGCAGTGGAGACTTTTGTACAACATTTCCAATTTCACACTGAACACAGTCCAGCAGCCTTAAGGGCTAAAAGGGCATAGACATATGTTGGATCCTTGCCCCAGGAACATCAGGTTAAGGATGTGACTCACTTTAATTTGGTTCCCAGCAGTAAAGAAATATGTTCGAGAGAGTGTTGGACAAACTTTGCATTACACTGTGGTGCTCGGCGAGGAATAATCAATGACGGAGCCTTGGAGTCTTGGATGAGTTTATCTTTAATCTTGAGCATAAAAATATACAACAACCAAGATAGTACGGAGTGGATATATTCCCCCGGCTTAAGCCACGCACCCCACCCCCTAGTCCTGTTGGGTGAGAGGCCACACCCCTCAGTGTCCGCCACAACGTTTGTAATATTCAAGAAACCTACGGAAATTAGAATAAACAGATAGAAAAGCAAGGCAGACAGAAGAAGAACAATAGATAAAAGAACCAGGAGATCCATCCATCCATCTTTCGCTGCTCATCCATAATCGGTTCGCGGGGGCAGCAGCCGGAGCAGGGAGGCCCAGACTTCACTCTCCCCAGCCACATGGCCCAGCTCTTCTGTGGCGCTCCCAGGCCAGCGTTTCCTGGGTCTCTCCCGTGGCCTCCTCTCAGATGGACATGCTCGGAATACCTCCCCTGGGAGACGTCCAGGAGTCATCCTGAACAGATGCCTGAGCCACCTCATCAGGCACCTCCGCAGAGGAGGAGCAGCGACTGTACTCCGAGTTCCTCCCGGATGGCTGATTTTTTCACCTTATCTCTAAGGGAGAGTCCGGCCACCCTGCGGAGAAAATTCATACAAGTCGCCAAAATGAGAACCAGGAGATGCTTTACAAAATTAATGTGAATCATCCTAACACCTAAAACATTCTCAATGGTTTTAGGAGTTTAAGGTTAGGGGTATACTTGACCTCAAAAAACCCTGTAAACTTTAGTTAAGTTTTGCGTGTATTAAAATGAATAACACAAAACACTGTAGGTAGTCATTCCTAACCAAATGAATACATATGAGTTTGGAGAGATTATTGTGTGGGCATGCAAATGGAGGTTCTCCATGGAAATGGATAGAGGTTCTATCTGTAAAGTCTGTGCAGGCAAGAAAACAAAGTGAGGTCTGGGTGAAAGGATTTAGGGAGAAGAAAGCCCAAAGCAAAGGGCTGCTGCAGGTCTGATAAGCATTCTTAAGAGGCTGATTCACATTGGAATTTGCCAGACCTAAAAAAACTAGTACTACTTGGATGGACATAAGCAAAAATGAGGAGACATATATATTTTTCTTCCCCAAAATGTAGCTTGACACCTGTGGCAGCACAGCCGTGGCGAGAACTATTTAGTTTGCCACAATTTAGATCAACTACAGTGATTTAACTAGATTTATATGGCTTACTAAACAATTTTTGCCTTCAATCTGGGATGGATTATATGGCACACTGCTCTTTAAATTGTACCTGATAGGTTCGCTCAGCACTGCCAACTTAAGCCAGCAGCAGTACTTTCCCCTTTGGTCCTCATTTTGTTTTGTGCAGTGGTGAACACAAAATATATTCCACAGAACTCCTCCCCAAACATACTTCCTTGTTAGTGTGTAATTGATTATTGAACAATTGTGAACAATTAATTTGTACTTGTAGAATACTTTCAATATATATGAATTTGTTAAGCCACATTGCATACAGCTTTATTCAGCCAATCAACAGTTTGTCTGAGAGTAAAAACTGGACATTGGTCTTTTAAGAACACAACAAGACCAACACAGAGAGTCTCATCTACATCCCTCCTGTGATACTTTCCCTACCATGTTTCATGAAATTATTTGTAGATTTTTGGGAATACTGCCAAAACAGAAGATAAACACAACCAAAAACTAATGACACTTAAAATCCTCTCAACTTTAAGTGTCAAGTGATTATGTTAAATATATAAAATGTTCATTTTCTTTCTTAAGGCAACATGAATGGATAAAACCTCATGCATACAATATTTCCTAAACTGGTCAGAGGCAAGGAGCAGACCTCCAACCTGTCTGTTTAAGATTCAAGATTTTCAAGATTCAAGATTTTTATTCTCATATACACTGTAAGAAAATGGTGATTCAGGCAATGTCATAAAATTCTTATCTTGTTAACTCCCTTCAAACAAGACAAATAGCAATAGAGACAACAACTGACAATAACACTCGACAATTCGACCACACACAACAGTATTTGGGAAAGCCTGCAGAGACATACCACAAAAAAACAGTTCAGCCTGTGAGTTCCGTTTGGATGGAGACATGATGAAACCTTAGTTGGGTACTATGAAAAAACTATGACATGACATAAAATAAAATCAGGCACTAACTATATTTGTTAAAATATATTTGTTTATCCATTTTAAAGTTTTATTTTCAGTGGGTAATTTCCATTTTGAGGATTTGAAAAGGATGCTTGTATGTTATTGCTAGGATTGATAGATAGGTTGTCTGTCAATCACATACTGTGGTTTCTGGCCGCCCTCAGTGCTACTTGTCACTGCCAAAAGGGAACCTGTTTTTTTTTTTTCTGTTCCTCTCCTGAAATACTTCTTTTGATCACCAGAAAACAGTCAAATTCAGCAATTCATATACATCAATTTTTATCTGGATATTTCCCTGAATCCACTTTATTATATTTGATGATGATTACAGTTACTAACTTCACACCCTTTATATCCTCGGGGCTTAGCACCATGCATGGTAACTGTTGATGTATATTCTTTATTCTTCATTTAAATGTCACCCATGTTGGTTTCCTCTATTTATACATTCTATGACTCTCCTGTTTGAACTCTCTTATATAGGGAAACCGCCAGGAAGATACAATGTGTATCTGAGATATTCTGAGTCATTTGGTTGTGTGACTGTGTGCTGAGGGGCTGACAAGCATAAACTTACTGTACAAGTGTCTGTATGTCAATAATTTTAGAATATATCATCGCTTGGACCATCACAAGGCTTTTACTGAAGCTAAAAATCATAAACACATTTACAGTTTAATCAATATCACAGGAAATATGGGACAACGATCAGTGTTCCTTGTCTCTTGAGACTTTGCTGCCAAACACGTTAATATAACTTGAAGAATAATTTATAGGTTGAGCGGCGCCACTACAGTTCTTGAACAGCCCAACTTACTCAAGTTGATTGGAAAGGCTTAAGAATAACATTTTCTGTAGTTCTCATCATAATAAGGTTGATAATGAATATCATAAAAGAGTGATAGGGGCTGTACTGATGAACAAGATCAGTTATCATTTAAGTTTTAACAAACATAAAACAAGTTTATTTTTTTTTGTCTCTGTGAATGTTCCAAGGAAGAATACCAATTAAAAGATATCAAATATCATTTGGGATATCGGATGGGTTAAGATCAAAATATATAATATACTGTCTGCATCTAGACGGAGAGACCATTTTCCTCTTAACATATTGATTTTAATATGCTCACTTTTCTCTTCAGTAAAATTGTTTAGAAAACTATTAGCAATACATGACAAACATATTGGCAAATAGTTTTCGTCGTACCTAAAAAGGGTATAATTGAGAATGAATATTTCAATAAATAAATAAAACCAGCAGCTTTAGCTTGTAACAACCATGGAAATCCAAAATAAAATGTTTTCTTTAAATAATCTTTGCCTACAACGGTTCAAATTCAATCAGTTGTTATTGACAGACTCAAAGGCAGGTAGTCACTGTCACAGATCAATTTACATGCACAGTAGGTTTAAGCCTGACATACACCCAGATCTTGATTCAATGCAGTCGAACCCGATTTGAACCTGGGACGTTGATTTGCTCACTAATGAGTTGCCCCACAGTGCTTTGTAGCCTGCCTCTCTGTGGTTCGGGGATCACAGACATTCAATCTCCTTCAGCTCTGAATCTGCTATTACCATCAAATTTGAAGCAGACCAGCGTGAAAGAACAATGATTACAATCTGCTGATACGCTGACTGAACTCTGCTGACCTCTCTGCAACAAATGCACCTTTGAAAAAACATTGGACAGTGTTAAACTATTCCTTTCTCCTCTGTTGGGAGAGCTGAAGGGTGCATACCACACTGCTTCATCTGGACGGCAATGTCGAACAGATAGTCATAGCATTCACACCTAAGATAAAGAAGCACATAAGAGAAATGCATGTAAAATAATAAAAAAAGATCTTTTGTTGAAAGTACAGGAAGGTAATTGCTTACATTGTCTTGGCTTTTTCCCATGACTCGCCCCACACATAGACCCCGTGCCGTCGGACAAGAACAGCACAGGCGTCTGGGTATTCCTCCATGGCTCGAGCCATACGCTCTTTCAAGTCCTTCTCTTGTGGAGTATTTTCAACAATAGGCACTACAAGGGTGTCATCATACCTGTGTTAACAGCAGTCACAAAGACAAATCACTGATGTTCAGCAATCACACAATAGTTATAGATTGAGTTTCTTAAAAAAAAAAAAAAAAATTTCAAACTTGCCAGCCTTCAATTCTGAGGTTTGACAGTACTCTGCCCTAATGTTCTGTTAGGTCTATAAAATGCTTGTTGTGGATTGAGCATCAGACTAAAACAGGCTTGGTAATTTATCGAGTGTAAATACTGTATTTTCCAAGAATGGGCCTTGTCTTCTTTTTTTTTTCTTTTGGATATTGAACTAAAATGACAAATACAGGTTTTTTGACAGAGGGGAGATGAAAAGAAAACCAAGAATACCTATGGCTATTTGGGAATATTTAAAAAGGGACCCTCATTTTTCAAAATGAAATGAAAAGGTATCCGCACACACATAGCACATTGATACCTGCATCAATATGCAAATATATGTTCACCACCTGAACTTGACTGAAAAGACAAAACTCCAGCATGCACTTCTAACACACACCCAAACTATTCAAATTTAACCACATTTCTTGTTTATTTTTTCCCTTTTTTTAGGAGGTAACTTCTTGCTAATTTTACCATAACATTTTTACTGGTTTCCCCAATTAATAAACAATGTTCATTCTGCTTCTGCTAATTATCACGTGATTTCTCATCACTTTTTGTTTACTTTGGTGATTTCCCATGGTTAAAATAATAATAATAATAATTTGCTAAAAAGACACATTTATAATTAACTTGGAAGGTAGCTTTATGATGGTTTCTGCAAACATGACTTAGCCTGCAATAGCGTAATAGTGTCTCGCAAACTTATTTGAGCTGAGCTGGCTAGAGGGTTATAGTTCAATCAACTGATGGACAAAAACAAAGGTGGACGTTTTAATTTATCTTTATTGTTGATATTTATACAATATTTTAGAAAAAATATATCTATATATACTAAATACAGAGAAAGTGGGTTTTTGTTGATGCTAGAAAAATTCAAACCTACAAGACTACAAAACTACAAGAGTAAATTTGTAAATTATGATCAAAAAAGGCAGTTATTGCAAGCATCTCTTCAATAACCCAATACGTTCAAGACCACTAGGGCAAATATCTCTACATTATTACTCTGAAACATATGTGAACATTATACAGACAGCAGTTTAAACAAATGTGTCAAACTCAGAGGTATAGAATATAAATGGGTGATCATTATCCTCAAAAAATCTTGGGCTTATGAATCATCCGCTAGACTACGCAACTGTCATCAACTGGAGACGTCACATTTACCACAGCTAAAAATGACATCATACTGCAAAACTGTCTCATGGGATCATGAGACACTTTGCGAAAAATATCAAAATACAAGCAATTGTCTTCAGACATACACCTGAAATTAGAAATGGATGTAGTTGGAAAGTTTTCACCAATCTTGGCTACATTACACACTGAAAGTTGGTGCCTGAGGTGCCCTTACGAATCCCCTTGATCATTTCCTGGTGTGTTATCCTGAATTCTTTGCCAGGATACAGGAGTGTTGCCATGACAGCAGCCTTGGAGTGGGTGTGTATAACTGCCTGTGCGCCTGTACATTTGAAAAGGAAAAGCAGGTTTAGATTTTTCAGTATTTTCTACTATCTCGCACTTACTCAAATAATAATTGCAGCAACCGGGAAGAGCAATTGTGCCATCATTTGTAATCGATGATCAAAAACATGATGTTCTATTGCCATGTAATTAAAGTGTTAGAATTAAAAACAGACTCAAAGCTCCATCTGTAAACTCCCTTTTCCGTTTTGTAAATATTATTTTTAAATCCTGACCAGATGCCCCAAATGTGGAGTAGCAGCTCTACTCTAAGTCGCCTGTATCGTGATCTCATTGTTTCGGTCACTACCCACAGCTCGTGACCATGGGTAAGGTGGGAAACAGTGATTGAGTGAAAACTCAAGGGCTTTTCCTTCTGGTTTAGGTCTTTCCTTACAACAGACCAATCTGCAAATTGATATCCCACTCCATTTTTCCACTTGTGAACAAGACCACAAGATACTTGTATTTTTTCACTTGGGGTGAGATATTTCCCCAAACCAAGAGAGGGCACTCTCTCTATTTTCCGACAGAATACGATGGGGTTGAATTTGGATTGGAAATGTTATTTCTCATCCAAGCTGCTTCCCATTTGACTGTGAACCGCTTCAGTGTGAGCTTGATATCATGGTTGGATGAGGCTAACAGAAGCACATCAACTGCAAAAAAAAAAAAAAAGCGGAGACCCCATCCCTCGGCAAAACGGCAGTTCCCTTCAATACCTTAGCTGGGCCTAAAATTTTTTTTCCATAAAGGTTATGAACAGAATCAGTGATGAAGGGTAGCCCAGGCAGAGACATATACTCACAAGAAACCGATCCAACTTACTGCAAGCAATGGAGACTGAGGACCTGACACCAGTCATACAGACACTGCCTCCTCATTGGAAGGCAATTAAGTAGGATTGAGAGGATCTAAGAACTATTCTCTCCATCGACCCACAACATACCGAGTTGAGGTAGGCAGCAATCCCCACCATACACATTGTTGATGGTGCACTGCTTCAACCCTCCTGAGCTGCTGGATGGTGGACCGAAGACAAAGCTGTCCTAAGTCACTCTCCATGGCCTCACAAAGAGCCCCCAGGCCTAAATTTTCACCTCGGCATATTTTTTGCCTCAACCAAAGGCAGACAGAGGGTACCCTCATATCCACCTGGTTAAATCCCAACATCCAGGCACTGAGCTAGTGGGCCATAAGTGTGCCCACACCTGCTCTGTAACTCTTACTGGGGACAACTCCAGAGTGGACAAAAATCCAGCCCCTCCAAAGGACACTGGTTCCGGACCCCAAGTTGTGTGTTAAAGGAAGCCCGACTGTATCATCCAGAAATATCTCTGTCTCACTCACCATCTCAGGCTCCTTCCTTGCCAGAGAAGTAAAGTTTCATGTCCCTTCAGCCACCACCCAGCTTACATGACACCCAACCTCTTGGACCCTCCTGAGGCCAGTGAGCCCATGTGAAGTGGGTCTTCTTGGGCTGCATCTACCCCATGGATCAAAGCTTAGCTAGCATAAGCTTGCCATCTAGCCACAACCCTGGGGGGGCTTATTTTTATTAAATCCTTTATGTGTTTCAAGATAAAGTCTTCTAAATTATGTGGCTATTGTTTGGGGACTTTTAGATTTTTTGGGGGACTGAAATGGAATGTATACTGATAAGCTCACCTCTCATAGTGTAGGCATTCATAAAGAGAGGGGTGCATTGACTTTTCTTTAGCTTCTTCCAGGCAGGTGGACTACTGATGTCCCTCTCTTCCACATCACACACAAACATGTCTTCTGGCTGGGTAACAACAAAGTCACTCAAAACATTGTAGACTTATCATGGAAAAAAAATCAGAATCAGTTTGAAATATAAACAAACAACCAGCTCACCTGAATTCTCTCTTTTTGGACGCCTGATGGTGCAATGTAAATGTGGTCTCTGTAATTTAGAAAACATAAAATAAAAAGATTTGTTTTAAGATCAAGCAAAATAACAAAAGTCCATGAATGAGTAATCCCAAGAGTTATTTGATCATCATGAGGTTCCATACCACAAGACACACAGATATTGATTCAAGAAGACTGAAACGTTTATATAGAATTGGTGTTCGTGATATAAGAGAAAAAACTTTTGCTTCATTATACTAAAAGTCACAGGCCAGGGCTTTTTCATGCCAAAAAGATATATTGCATTCGTAAACATTGTAATTTTTTTGTATGTCTGTGTGTGTGTGTAACAAATGATCTTGCTGGTGTTAGAAACTGGACCTTTATTTTGAAATAGAAAGAATTAATAAATAGAAAAGGTGACAAAATCAACAGGTATGGGGTTTTAACAGGGTCTTTAACAGGGGTTTTCACAGACTACCTTAATTGATCCCCTTAGAATTGTTAGAGGCTTAAACAGTTCCCCAAAGACAATGCTGGGAATCTACTTTATTTGGAAGGAATGTCTATGAACGGAGTAGGCTATTGATTTGAAGAATTGGTGAGGCTGCCTACATCTGTGAGTCATTTCTGAGTCAAACCAAAGCTATAGTGGTGGAGACTGTTTTAAAACTAAAATATCAACCCCCACATACAAACACAAACACAAACACAAACACAAACACAAACACAAACGCAAACGCACGCACAGTAAATGTGATGGAAAGATTTAATTTTTATTCGATTCTTAGTTAATGACCTGCCCAGTAATGCCAGTGACTTCATCTGACATTCTGTTCAAGAGTCAGAATATATCTGAGAATTAATCAAGATCTGGTTGTTTAAATAAAATGTCTTACTGTTTAAAAGGTAAATTGATGGAGGATGGTTGATTTGAAGCTGTCACTCAAAACAACAAAGTTCAAAGATTTTTGGGGTAACCTGTCATTAGATGTGCATTAGTATCTTGTTGTGACTGTCATCAGTCAAGATTGAAGATTTGAACGCTTTCAATTTGTGGCATGAAAATGGGAAAACAGAACAGTTTCATGGAAAGCGACCCAGGCAAAGGGTTTTTAAATAAAAGCGTTTTCTCTGTACTTACAATTTTAGGTCCCTCAATGACCTGAACATACATAAATCATACAAACCCTCTTCTCAAACTGATGCCTCCCCCCGTCCCAGTCACCCATCCCAGTTGGTAGAAGAGCCGACATAGTTCAGGAATAAGAACACGAGGATGCTCCTTGTCCTGGAAAATAGTCACAATACTATAAGACAAACAATTATATCTCAAGTTTACAGATAACAAACCATTATTGAATGGTGTTAAGATACAGGAGCATTTCTGATATGCTGATTGGTCTGGAAATTGGTCTGGTAATGATGACCAGATTACTTGTATTTCCAACTATGAATCCTGACTAAACAGGGTATCTGATTGGAAAGGGGTCAGATTTCCAACCCCTGAGTTCCAATTGAACAAAGTGGCATTTTAGATTTAAGAAACATTTATCTCATTAAGTTTTAATAAACACCGCTATGATCTCATGAAACAGAACTGAATTTGAAAGAGAAAGCAGATCAAATCATAAAAACAGCCAAATAGATCCTCCAAGACCAGTCCCACATCTTAAACCTGGCCTTTGAGTGCCCCCCCCCTCAGGTCGCAGACTCCACTGCCCCAGAGAAGAGCAACCTTCGTCCCCAGAGCTGTCGAACTCCTCACTCCCAGCAACCCTGCAAACCCCTCATCCCCATACCATACCCCCCCCAATGCTGCAATCCCATGTGCCCCCCAATTGCCCCCGGGGATAAAAAAAAGTTTTTTCTGATTCTGATTCTGATGAAAACAGGAGAAACACTTCATCCTGGATGAAAACAAGCACATGAGTGCACTTCCATAAACTTGAAAAAATGGCCTAAAGTATATTTCATGTGTAATTACAATATTCCTCGTCCTTGTGAAGGTAATGTTACACAAATACACTTTAAAATAGAACATTTAATATATTTGTTAATATTATTAATATTAGTATTAATATACTGGGAACCAACTATTTAATTCTCCAGAGACGAAAAACATTTTACATCTTGCCTGTTTCACCCTCTTATATGTCAAAAAATTGTAAATACTGGTGCAATTTATACAAATAACTGAGGTTTCATTCCAATGCAGCCTCAGGGCGGCACAGTCCAGTGTCTCCTGGAGCAAGACTCGGGGGGGCACAGGCCAGTGTCTCCCTGAGCCGGTCCCAAGCCCGGATAAATGCAGAGGGTTGCGTCAGGAAGGGCATCCGGCGTAAAACTTTTGCCAAAACCAAATATGCAAATCAAACCTAAAAATTTCATACCGAATCGGTTGAGGCCTGGGTTAACAACGACCGCCATTGGTGCCAATAATCTACAGGGTACCAATGGAAATTGGGCTACTGTGGGTCAAAGAAGGAGAGGAAGAAGGCGTGTACGGAAGCAGAGAGAGAAGAGGAAAGGCAAGAGTCTGGAACTGAGAGTAGGGACTTTGAATGTTGGGACGATGACAGGAAAAGGTAGAGAGTTGGTTGACACGATGCAGAGAAAGGAGGTGGAAATACTGTGTGTCCAGGAGACCAGATGGAAAGGTAGTAAGGCTAGAAGCTTGGGAAAAGGTTTTAAGTTGTACTATCATGGTACTGACAGGAAGAGAAATGGAGTAGGAGTTATCTTGAAGGAAGATTTTTGTTAGGAATGTTCTAGAGGTGAAAAGAATGGACATGTTGGTGCAGGAAATAGAGGTGATGAAGAAGTGACGGGCAGGTTTGGTATCCAGGATAGGAACATAGAGGGACAAATGGTGGTAGACTTTGCAAAAAGGATGGAAATGGCTGTTGTGAATACTTTTTTCCAGAAAAGACAGGAACATAGGGTAACCTACAAGAGCGGAGGTAGGAGCACGCAGTTAGACTACATCTTGGAAAGACGAGGTCATCTGAAAGAGATCAGTGACTGCAAAGTAGTGGTAGGTGAGAGTGTAGCCAGACAGCATAGGATAGTGGTTTGTAGGATGACTCTGGTGACAAGGAAGATCAAGAGGACAAAGGTAAAGCAGAGAACAAAGTGATGGAAGCTGAAAGGGGAGGAGTGCTGTATGGTTTTCAGGGAGAAGATGAGAAAGGCTCTTGGTGGTCAGGGAGAGCTACCAGATGACTGGACAACTACAGCTAATGTGATCAGGGAGACAGATAGGAGAGTACTCGGTGTGTCGTCTGGAAAGAAAGTAGATAAGGAGACCTGGTGGTGGAATGAGGAAGTGCAAGAATGTATCCAGAAAAAGCGATTAGCAAAGAAGTGGGACACTGAGGGGACTGAAGAGAACAGACAGGAGTACAAGAAGATGCAGCATGAGGTAAAGATAGAGGTAGCAAAGGCAAAACAAAGGGCATACAATGACTTGTATGCTCGGTTGGACAGTAAGGAGGGAGAGAATGATTTATACACGTTGACAAAACAGAGATAGAGATGGAAAGGATGTACAGCAGGTCCGGGTGATTAAGGATAGAGAGGGAAATGTATTGACAGATGCTAGAAGAGTGATGGGAAGATGGACAGACTACTTTGAAGAGTTGATGAATGAGGAAAATGAAAGAGAGGGAAGGGAAGAAGAGGTGACTATTGTAGATCACAGAGTAGCAGGCATTAGTAAAAGTGAAGTGAGGAGGGCTTTGAAGAGGATAAAGAATGGAAAGGTAGTTGTCCCAGATGATATACCTGTGGAAGTATGGAAATGTCTAGGAGAGGCAGTGGTAGAGTTTCTGGCTAGATTATTCAACAGGATCTTAGAGAAAGAAAAGATGCTGGAAGAGTGGAGAAGAAGTGTGATGGTGCCCAATTTTAAGAATAAGGGGGATGTGCAGAATTGCAGTAACGATATAAAGGGATAAAGTTGATGAGCCATACTATGAAGTTTTGGGAGAGAGTAGTGTTAACTAGACTGAGAGCAGAAGTCAGTATTTGTGAGCAGCAGTATGGCTTCATGCCGAGAAAGAGTACCACAGATGCAGTATTCGCTTTGAAAATGCTAATAGAGAAGCACAGAGGAGGTAAAAGGGAGCTGCATTGTGCTTTTGTAGACCTAGAAAAAGCATACGACAGGGTGCCGAGAGAAGAACTCTGGTATTGTATGAGGAAGTCTGGAGTAACAGAGAAGTATGTTAGACTGGTCCAGGACATGTATGCTGGTTGTGAGACAGTGGTGAAGTGTGCTGTAGGTGAAACAGAGAAGTTCAAGGTGGAGGTGGGAATTCATCAGGGATCAGCTCTGACCCCTTTCTGATTTGCAGTGGTGATGGACAGGCTGACAGATGAGGTTAGACAGGAATCTCTATGGACCATGATGTTTGCAGATGACATTGTGATCTGCAGTGAGAGCAGGGAACAGGTTGAGGAAAATCTTGAGAGGTGGAGGTTTGCTCTAGAAAGGAGAGGAATGAAGGTTAGTCACAGCAAGACAGAACATATGTGTGTGAATGAGAGGAACCCGGATGGAATGGTGAGGCTACAGGGAGTGGAGATCAAGAAGTTGGAGGATTTCAGGTTCTTAGGGTCAACAGTCCAGAGCAACGGAGAGTGTGGTAAAGAGGTTAAGAAACTGGTTCAAGCAGGGTGGAATGGGTGGAGAAAAGTTTCAGGGGTTCTTTGTGATAGAAGAATTTCAACTAGAATGAAAGGAGAGGTTTACAAAACAGTGGTGAGACCAGCAATGCTGCATGGTTTGGAGACAGTGGCACTGAACAAAAGACAGGAGGCAGAGCTGGACGTAGCAGAAATGAAGATGTTGAGGTTCT
>CAAKHD010003592.1:16929-33809 GCA_901007705.1 Fistularia tabacaria
ACCGAACACGCGGAGACTCAGAACCGCGCCGCCAGACACACACACACACACACACACACACACACACACACACACACACTGTTGCTGGCACCATGCTTTCATCAGTAAGCCCCTGGTGGTCATACATTCTCACTACATGAGCAGCAGTGAGCCAAGGGCTGTTGAGAGATAAACACACACCAGAGGGGGAGAAGACAGTGAGGCAAAATTGAATACCAGCTATAATGAGTATTATTGGGGTTATATTTTGATTCCTTACACATTGATTTTTTTTTCCCTTATACACGTCATATATAAATGGTAAATATCATATTTTGAGTACAAATCTGCAAATCATGTGTGAGGGATTATTATCAATCAGATTAAAATTACCATATTTAATTCTGAATAAAATATGATTTTTTAATTTCCATTAATGGGTTTTTGTTTGTCAATTGTTGACTATATTGGGCTATTTATTTATTTTAATCAGTAACTTATTGCTGATTTCAGGGCTATCTCTCCCCAAACAATTGCCTTTTTTCTCCACATTTCTCAAACAACACAAAAGCCTCCAAAAAACTTCTGCAGTTTTCAAGTTTCAAGACATTAATTGTTACATAATGTGATATTTATAACACTTCTGTTTGGAAACCAATAATTCACGCAGTTGACTTGACAATCAACGGGAAGTTGCTGAAATGTTCTTTTCTTGCCCTTTTTCATGATTTTCACTGATTTCACTGCAACAACCTTGACCGGTTCACTCCCTCCAATCAGGTGTTAAGAGACGTGTGCGTGTGTGTGTGTGTGTGTGTGTGTGTGTGTGTGTGTGTGTGTTCACTTCCTCAAACACCCACTGTGTCACATCTACCCACCCACCCACCCGTCTCTCCGTCCTCACTCCAGGACACCGTCTTACTCTTTCTCCTGCTCCTCTTCCGCTTTTCTCCTTTCTTGTTATGCAGATTCCCAGATTTGCCTCCTTCAGCACACACACACACAAGCGCACACACATACACACGCACACACACACGCACACACACACGCGGCAGCTCCCCAGGGGCACCGGGGAAGGGGAGAGCGAAGATGGAAATGAATTCAGCCATGTTGCGAGTGGCAACGCAAATCTGCATCTGTAATTGCCCCCAGAAATACACAGAGAGCGTTCTTTCCCTCTCCTCCTCATACCTTCTACCCTCACCCACCCCCAATCTCCTCCTTCTCTCCAAGACTCCATCTCTTTTCTTCTGTTGTCTGTATCTCTGAACCCCCCTCCCTGCATCCTCCTCCTGCCACCCTCCCCTCACCTCCTCCATGTCTATCTCACACTCTCTTTCTGTCTCAAAGGCTTCTTAAGTGATGCTTGGTGGGCCAATTAAGGTGAGTAGCAGTGTGGGTCTGACTGTGTGTGCGTGTATTTGTGAGTGTGTGTGTGTGTGTGTGAGTGACTGAGTGCTCGGCATGTGTGTTCATGCATGCATGAGTGTATTTATGCATGCATCAAACACCTTGCGCAGTCTTGCTTCTGTCCATAGTGTCTGTGCTTGTGTCTGTCTTTCCAAACAAGTCAGTGCAAGCCTCTGTGAGTTTGCACACGCACACGCACACGCACACGCACACGCACACGCACACGCACATATCACACATGCATATGCGTGTGTTATTCTATAGTGTCATCTCTTTGTGTCTGGGTCGGGTCATATTCATGTGTTTATAAGTGTCCCCTCAGGCCAATTGCAGCTCAGCTGTCTCTTGAAAATGGACAATATTGCAGCTGCTGCATCAAACTGTCGATGAAAGTTGCACAAACGCGGCCTGGCTGTGAACGCAAACCCCGGCGCGACACGGAATCCCGGAAAATGCAGACGAACGGACAGATATCTGCATGGTATACGCATGCGTTTTTCACCCCTTTCATCATCTCAGTACCTTCTTTTATCCGACTTTGTTTACCAAAAAGACATGATCTAAACATCCAACTTAACTTCAAGTAAATATGTCATAAATACCAGGGAATGCAGAGATGAGCCCTGGGAATGAAATTGTTAGAACAGAATAAGAAATGGTTGATTCTATCTATAATAATATGTATTAAAGGATACAGTCATTAAATTTCAATTAGATTTGGATGAGACAGGATCTGAAATATAATGCATAGATGGCAGATAGAAAAAAAGATTTGCGTTTGTCTTCACCTGCCTCCACCTTTGTTGATTTAGGTTCATCTCACACTCAGCCGACTTCCATTCACCATGTTTCAGTGTCATCCTGCATTTCCAGCTTCCAGCCCTCTGTTACTGGACCGAATCTCAGTATCCTCCCCCAACAAACAACAAGCTGTGTCACTCTACCGCCACCCAAGAACTATCCAGCAACTGGGTGCTAGGACGAACACAACCACAAAACTACGTAAGGTGGAAACAATTATTTAAAAAAAAAAAAACATGGCTCACTAACATCTGCAGGAATCAGAAACAAAAACGTAGTGCTTTATGGAATTTAAATGATGTACAAGCAAAACCTAGAAGAAAATACAGGGATTTGATAAGTTGATGAACCATTGTGCCGATGTGCATTTTTCTCACTTCTTTGTTGCAACGACAATGAACGTTCAACATTTAATATAAAAAAATAACAACTTGTGATTTGAAATTGTGATAACTAGAAATTTTATTAATTCATTCAGTCATTCATTATCTACAGAGCTTATCCTGCACTCAAGTCACAGGGGCTGCTGGAGCCTATCCCGGATGTCATTGAGCGTGAGGCCAGTCGATCACAGGGCCGCATATAGACACATGCAACCATTCACCTCTTCATTCACACATCATATAGAGACTTACAACCCTCAGCCACAAGTCTGGGCAATATAGCGTCAATGAACCTGTTGCATGTTTTTGGATTGTTGAAGGGAACCGAGGAACGCAGAGGAAATCTACAATGACACTGGGAGAGCATGGAGATTCCACACAGAAAGGCCCGTGGTCGGAATTGAAACCAGGGAACTTCTTTCTGCGAGGCGGAGGCGCAAACCACTACACTAAGTCTAAATCTTAGTTTGGAAAAAACAATGACAAAACTGCCTTTGTTCACTTTGGCTGCGAGGTGTTTCAGCAACTTTTCCTATTTAAATTTTGAAAAGCGCCCCAACGCTGTGCCTGAACTACAAGCGGGAAAAAGAACCTTGTCGTGCTGTATTTAATTGCGATGTATTTTCACTAAACGACTAGCATCCTGCTCCAAAAATATGACAGCTGCTAGGGAGTAGTTTACTTTTCAATCATAATGGGCCGGAGAAAGGTATATTTTAATTTAAACTCCATCAGATGTGTCTCATTTCTGACAGAAAAGGTGCAGGGTCGAACCAGGCCCTGCAAAGAAACATGATGTAATCACGTTTGTAGCACTCTGGTTGGGCGGAGGCTGCTTTTAAAGCCGCCTTGTAGAAATAGGTTTGCCTAGATTTCCCTTACATACATAATATTTAAGTGATTCATTTCACAGGGCAAGCTCCTTTGGCGAGGCTGCCAATATATGATGTGATTTCAGAGTGAGCTTTCGGGCGTTTGAGCCTAAAAGCTTCTGAAAAAAGGTGATGGGGGTCAGGGGTTGGGGTCGGGGCTTGAGGCGAGGGCTCTGAGTGATTCAACGCCGAGGGACGTGTACAGCGTCTCGGCGGCGATGCTCCGTTGCAGAGCAATTAGACAAAGATGCACAGTCAAGCGCCTCGATACACAAACCAGACTGTGACTGGGTGTGTAAATATTTATATTAACCGTCATAATTTCGGCACCAGGACTGAAAGACACACAGCCGAAACATCACAACGTGACTTTCATATTTCACTTTAATAATTTTTCGAAATTTAATTTTTCATGGTAAAATTTGGATTACATAAAGTGCTAATAAATCTAAAGCTGCTCTTGTCAAAATTTTCTCATGGCAACTGGACTTGAAAAAAATCAACCATGACCTAGATGACTGAGAACCTCCACAAACATCCGAAGCAGTATTTCAGTGTTATATATATATAATGATTGGGGCTGGATATCCATAATTACTTTTTGAATTGTGACATTAAGTGATATTCAGGAAAGTCACAACTCGGGAGGCAACTCTAGCTGCCATTGGGTGAGAGGCGGGATTTTCAGCTGTCAATCACCGTTCACCGTTAGAGACGTCCATCCATTCACCCTCTCATTCACACCTATTAGCAACTAAGGGTCTTTAATAGCCCAATAAGCAACATATCAAGAAACCAGCAAATATGTTTAAATTAATTATGATTTTTTTTTAATCACTTAAACTTGACCTGAAGTGCATGGCTTATAGTCAACTTCCCCTAATTTTCCTTAAAACAAATATTTTACAATGTCTCGTGACTGAAGAGTGCCCTGATAGGACACAGGGTGATGGGCTATCCATAAAGTACCGTGTGTAAAGGATATCACCATGTACTGCACTAATGCTAATGTCACGCAGCACTATTGAGGATGTGGTTTCGACCAAAAATGATAGCAGAGTTACTTCAGTCGAGCTAATTCAATCAAAACACAGATACATCATCAATTATTTGAATTACAACAAATCCTGACCGGTGGCAGGGCCTCACAAGCCTGCGGTGTGTGCATTTTGCACACACACATTACTGCAAATTAGGTTGTGCACTTGTTGGTATGTGTGTGTGTGTGTGTGTGTGTGAGTAAGGTTATGTGATATGAAAAAAAGGGAACCCTGAATAATGCATGAATCTTTTGGTCAATGTATTGTGATTTGCTTTAAGGAGGCCTTCTCTCAGCCATTATAAGATTAAACCCAACCTTGGTTTGTCTAGAGTGGACAGGACATGCAAGAGACCTGTCAACACTGCAGGGGCATGGACCTCACACACACTCACGTGCACACACATGCACGCTCGCGCGCACGCATGCACACACACACACACACAGAGACAAAGTTCAGTACACCAAAAAACAGACTTGTGCCCCAACAGAAGTAAGACAAAGGCAACTATGGAATTCTAGATTGATACATCTGAGATCAATATCTTATAAGTAAAGAATAACACTGGGTGATAACATCTAGACATTGATATTTAATCAAATGCACGTTGTAGGTCTAAATGTCGAATGAACCAGTTTCACTTAGACCCCAATAACCGCTGGCGTTGACGCCGTCTTGTTTCCTGTGTTTGCACACCAAATTGTAGCATTGTGGTGCTCGGCGAGGAGTGATCGATGATGGAGTCTCACAGTCCTGGATGAATTTGTCTTTATTCATGAGCACCTACATTACAGCAACTCAACAGTGTGCTCCCGGGGTGCTCATCCAAATCTGGCTTAAGCCATGTCCGCGATCACCTGGTCCCATGGGGTGAGAGGCCACGCCCCTCCGTGTCCACCATAGCATCTCCCAAATGTCCCAAGATCAGGCCCTGCCCAAACTGACGCTCCATGTCCAACACTGAATATGAACTTCTATCCGACTCAATACATAATTCACTTATTTGGAAATAATGTTCACTTGGCAATGTTGGCTTGGCAGGCTGGAGGAGCTCGGCCGTCCTTGGCGACCCCTTTCTCACTGGTTCTGTCCTTTTTGTTGCTAGACGATGGCTGACCAGTAACCACGACAGTTTTTCAAAATGGTGCTCCACAGTCCAGCAAAGTATCTGGTAATGGCCGTGGCTTATGAGTTCCGCCAATTGCCAAGCACCTACGTCATCTCGTTCTGATGGTTCCGCAAAAAGACCCTGCCTGTCACAATTGCTGGCTATAGTGCTGAGGTGTTAGGTGGGGCGGAGCAGGATTCCAGGAAGTCCTGGGCGGAGACTGGAGCACTTCCACTTCACACCTGCGACCTTTCTGCTCTAATCACTCCAACTACTAAAGGACCTGCAGGAGCTCCAGTCTTAGCGAGATTGTCTTCCTGATTGAATGCTTTTGCTCTCCTGGAGTCCACGTCTTATCCAAAGTCCGTCTCCTCGGAACATTTCTCACTGTCATTGGAACCTGCCTGCTCGCCCTGCCTTCGACTCACCTGGATCACTCTCGCCCTCCCCCCTCCTCTGCTGGAACCCTCCTGGATATCCTTTGCTTTGGGGTTCACCTTTTATTCTGGCTGACTCAGCCGTGACACTGCCTCAGAATAGGAGCTAAAATTGTTCTAGGAATGCACCAAAAAACAGTCTTGTTCCTGTTAAAGGTTCTAAAAAAAGCAAACATTTCCTGCGCTGCGATATAATATCACCCCAAAACAACTGATGGTCCCACATATAACGGGCCATATAAAACCTCCTGAACAGAAATCAGGCCGCACTGGTTTATTTGACAAGAAAGAGAAAGGCGGTGGAGATGCGGGGACAGAAAAAGCCTCTCTGGACAGGAGAAAGAAAAGGAGGTCAGCAGGAGTCGAGGTAATCTGTCACTTCCATGAGGATTGTAGGTAAATTGCGGTACCGCTTCAATTCCCTTCCACCCGATAGGTTTGATCTGACACACCTCAATCGTTCTTTATTGAGCCCTCAGTCTCCCTGATGTCCCCCCCCATCCCCCGTTTGTCTGCCTCTCACCATCCTCAATCAGTTCTGTTGTTGCTCCCAATCAATAATCAATTTCCTTGAGAAATGATGGGCTGCCTGTTGTTTTGGGTCTCGCCCATAAGCATTGACCTCACGATAGGCTAATGGCAAACTCAAGGAGGCCATGGATGACAGAAGGCCACCGGCCCATTAAGAATCAAGACCCTGGAATCAGGAAAAAAGAGGGAATGAGGGGGAAAGCGGCAGCTGCTCGATGAAGGCTTCCGCCATTTTCCCAAAGAAGAGTGCTTTGGCTTCAATTTATTGTTAGTTTGCCCGCTGTGGAAGATATCTCCAAGGCAAAGCGGTCGCCCTTAAGTTTTCTCGAAGGAAACGAGGAGAGGAATGAAGGAAGGAGGCAAACAGGAGCCGAACTGTTTACATTAAAGCTTGTTTAGGATGTGTGCATTTGTCATACAAGATGTCATGTATTTTACGCTCGGACAAGAATTCAAGAAAAAAAAAGTTCTGCATAGCCGAGGTGACCAGGCTTACGCCCACAGTCTGTCATTACAAAAGATTTCATTACAACCGAGATTTTGCACGTAAATGAAAAATTGCCTGGTTACCACTTGGGTTATGATAATTATCGCAATCACTTACCAAAGTTAAAGTACCAGTGCTCAGATAACTTTAAAGAAAATGCAAATGTTGGAAATGTCAGGGATATCATTAAAAAAATGTAGGAAAAATATAAATAAAATAAAACTTATCAGACGTAGTAAATGGGTACATAAGAGTAAAAATATACTGGAGGTATAAATTATATGTAGCTTTTTTTTAGCTGATGTCCTTCTACAAGGACAAAATATCAGAAGAAAACTTTTACATGATAATGATGATGAAGATGAGGATGGTATTAATAATAAAACCATTACTGCTGTTGCCACTATTACCACTAATAATAATATTGATAATAATGCTCATAATATCATAACAATAATGCTTATATTAACAACAATATTGCTATTATAAAATTATAATAATTATAATTATAGTAATCATAATAATACAATATAATAACAACACACAGTTCAGCCAGCTAAAATAGGCTGATATTCATGCAGTAAGATGAGCACACTGTTGCATTTCTCAAATCAGCTCTATGGTTCTACCTTTTGCTCCATTGACTCATTTCATTTAGAGAGTCTGAGGGGAAATTACACATTTTCTAATTGAATCTTTATTTAATCAGACAGTCTTATTTAGATTAAGGTTGCATCTCAGGGAGCCAGCTGAGAACAAGCAACATTTGAGATCAGCAGCTGAATGACAAACAAAATGACGGCAAGGGAAGCGGGCCAGGAGACGTCATGAGGGACATCAGATGTCAGCAGCCACTTGATTCGACCCTCAAGAACCACATGGATGTGAGACACAGAAAGTTGGATTCATTGTTTAAAAAACTTCAGAAATTCTGGGCCGTGAAACCGACGTTCCAGGGATCACACATGGATTACTGCTAAATGGCAGTGAGGGGGCCAGAAAGAAAAAGTGGCGGTAAAGTGGCCGGATTAAGCTCAGCTCATCGGGGCGGGTGTCTTTTAAGACACTCAGCGGTGTAAAAATGTTAGGGAGAAAGTTAAATATTCACAATGACGGGCAACTTACTCTGTTCAAACAAAGCGCTTGCCAAGTTCAGCCGAGTATGTGAGGGTACTGTAACACGAAAAAGTCCGGCAGGAGAGGAGGGTTAGAAATAGATAGGAGGAGAGGAGGGGAGGGGGGAAGGGGGAACTTGTTTTAATATTCACACAAGGCATAATAAACCATGCACGCTCGGTTAACAACGCTTAAACTCCCCTCGCTGTAGCGGTTAGCCGCTAATGCGACAGCAGTGATTTGGACATGTCCTATTAATAGTGCAGGCTAGGCTTCCATGCATGTTAATGATGGTGTGTATTCGCTATTAATAGAATCACATGGAGTGCCAAGAGATTTGTGAACATTTCTGTGCAGCGGAGAATTTTGCATGTGTACTTGCACATATGTCTGTGTGTGTGTGTGTGTGTGTGTGTGTGTGTGTGTACACCCTTTCTCCAAGTCAGTGTTTAGAATATGTGTTGAGCTGAATGGAGGATGAGCGAGACCTAAGATTCAGTTTAAGGAATCAGGCTACACTCTGTGGAGACGCAGGTGTGTGTGACTCTCCTGAGGTTGTGGGCAGTAGAACGTGTGTGTGTGTGTTGGTGGTTGGGGGGGCACTGTGCTTGTTTCAGAACGAAGCCGTGCGATGCAGCCGGAAGTTTGGGGGAGAGCTTAGCACTTCTCCTCTGCATGGATTTTTAATGGCCTGAGACCTCAGTGAGACCCCAAGACTCCTCCACCCCCACTCACACACACACGCACACACGCACGCACGCACACACGCACGCACGCACGCCTGCACGCACACACGCACACATACATCCATCTGATTCTCCTCCCCCTACATTGCAGTAAGGAAGGAAAGCTTCCCCTTCTTTGCTCAGAGTCAATGTATGGCAGGATCGTCTAAGCATCAAGAAGAATATTAGAGGAGCAACTCAGCAACATGGAGAAGTAAAATCATTGTCCATTAATGTATTAAACTTCTTTTTTTTTTAAAGGTTGTATGTGCGCACTGGAAATTACAACAATAATCCATTAACACGTGATTAACACACCTTCCTTGAAGACATTATAAACAGGCTGGTGGCAAGGAGGTGCAGGAGCTTATGTAGCCGCAAATGTGAATATTAAATAATAAATGAAAGCTTCTCCGTGAACTGAAGGACACTGAAATGATGATCCACGGACTGGGATTAAAAGGGAAATTGAAACGCCCTTCCGGACCGCTCTGTTGCCGCTCTCTTCACAAATGACCCGTCGGTCATGCACGGAGTCACAGGACCACTACGGCTCAGCTTGGGGACTTCGCTTGAACCTCGAGATCCAGACACACTTACATATGGATTCTACCGATATTCAAGGCTAATCAACGTTATCTTTGTATTGGTAGTCTAAATTTGGGATTATGATTGACAGCAGCTGAACACTCAAGATGTGAAACCTTAACTATAGCAGTCTGTTCATTCGGAAATAGATTCTATTAAAATTGAATTAAGTCCTGACACATGAAGAGTGATCCTTGATGTTTTTTATTTTTGCTAAAAAATAAAAATAATATGCATAGCTCTTTTTCTTCGTGGTAACATTTTATCACACAAATCAAAAGATCTTATAAACTGCAGGATTAAGAAAATGATATGCATATTTTTGTCATATATTCTGACCATATTTCAGGCATGTATCTTATGTAATAGGGACTCTTTAACTGAGAAAAGTAAATTGAAGATTGAGATGTTTGTGTTTTATTGTCAAAATGTTTGTTTTGTCTCATCTATTTAGACCTCGGCGGCAAAAACCTGGATTTGTTTCCATCAAAAGGAGAAAGATGTTAGTTGACATTTTTTATTTCTACATATATTTTACCCCCCAGCAGAACTTTTGCACGACTTGATATCATTGTCTTCACAGAGAGCCTGCAGTCAGCGGGAGCGCTTATATGTGTATGTGCGTGTGTGCATTTTAGTGTGTTCTCATGTGTCTGGAGTGCATGCACTGGGCAGGTGTGTGATCACAGAGGTGACTGTTTTCTCTCTCCATATTTTTACACATACCCATATCACTCACAAATTAAAAACAGACACATATGAGTGTGTGACACACAAATACACACTCCGGTTCTCTCTTTATTTCAAGTTCAGATGCCAGAGTCGCGGTGGCTCAGAACGTACTAATTCCTAATAATCCCATATTGAGAGTGCATGCGGTGCGTCTCCACAACTCCATGAGGGGCGAGAAACTAACTCTTCAAAGCATTTGTGAGTCACGAGTTGCACCTTTTTGCATGTCTTGAATTTTAAATTAATAAATAAATTTAAAAAAGGCTGACAGGAAGAATGAAATTATTAAAATCAGTGTAGATGCAGGCATTGTTTTAATTTTTCTTTAATTAAGAGTCCATTTGTAATACCTGCAGTCGTGGATGTAGGGAATAGTGATACCATCGCAAAGATCAGCTGTTTTTCTTCTCTTCATTTGAAAACCTGGCTGGGAGTGGCCTCTCTCTGTCCCTTCATATGCCAGTCATCCTGTTAAAAGGGATGGTTTTTCTCCCCGCCATCGCCAAAGTAACAATTCCTTTCACATCTACTTTGCCAGAAATTCTCAGGTCAGTTAGTCGGTGCGTAAATTCACCAGCCTCCCAATCCCCTGGTGACCTCCGGGGTTGGTCTGGTGATGTGAAAAGTCATCGCGTCGTCCTGCAGACTAGGCATGCTTTTCCTCTTCGCTCCTGATGGACGATTTGTCAGCGGAGAGACAGGGCTAACGCGGGTCTAATGAGTCGGCAGGCGCGCAGGACCGGGGGAGTGTATCGGAACGGTAATGCGAGATGGACCCATGTCGCTTTGAGGGATTAGTCTTTTGAGCTACAGAGGAAGGGAATGGAGACCCCTGCAAGGCCGCGCCATTCCCTCCTTCCCCCTCATACCTTTACTTCCCCTAAATAATTCCCTTCCATGGATGTATGGGCTCTCGCCTGCAGCCAGACACACCCGCCCTGGAGGTAATTGATTTCTTCCGAGGTCTCCGTTGTGGCGATGTTGATGGTCGAGGCGGCAGTGGCGGCAGGGAAGCCTTTTAGTCTTTGTGTGTGATATCGTCGCGCGCGTACACGCTACTGATTCATGGGTGAAAATTACAGCGGGTTTGACGGATTACGTCTTCAGCCAGAGCCTGTTAGCAACAGCGGACAGCCATTGTCTTTTTTTTTCTGCTGGTGTTTGTGGGAGGCTGCACGTTGGCGTGTGCATACGGCACGCTTCCTCGGGTCACTGTGCATTCATGGAGCATCTCACTCAATCAACAATTTAAAAAAAAAGGGTGATAGCTCAATTTTTTTGTAGAAATCTAGCATTGCAGAAATTTGCTTTTTATAGATTTGAGAGGTATTTATCACTAGTCCACATTGGACAACAGAAGAAGTGGAATTTTTTCTTAACTGCGAAATTAGACGGCTTTCTGTTAGTATTTCTCATATGGGGGAATTCAGCACAATGCCATGACGGTAGGTGTGGGAAGACTCTAAGTTAGCCTTTCAGACTGTATTGGCATGTACAGACATTATTTACATTTCATCATGAGTACATGAATACTTATAGATGTGCACGTCTGACAGATAACTGATGAGTGTGTTTGATCATCCTCCTTTTGTGCCTCCACAGGCCTGCTGGTGGTGTATGCGCATTAGGTTGGGGTAATAGTGTGTGTGTATGTGTCTGTGTGGTCTGGCTGCGCTAGTGGGGTGATCATGTCTACACATTGATATTCAAATATGCCCTGGAAATACAAACCCTTATGTCAAGGATCAAGGACTCGCCTGGTTTCAACACAATCACTTCACAGTGCATACTTCTCTCATAAATAAAGGAGCAGTGCTCTACTTCATACCACCGTGTTTTAATTATTAAGATAGAACCACAGAGGTTATCTCTCTGTTCACTGCCAGCAACTGCAGAGACAAGAACATTTGAATTTTTGCCAGCACAGTGTGGAGCGATCCTGAGGTGGCACAACTGAAGGACAAAATAATCCGCGGCGCAGGAGTCGGAGTGAAGAGCACGGAAGCGTATAAAGAAAGTGGGTGATGTTTGATTTAAGGGTAGGGTGAAATTTAAGATCAATACAAAAAGAAAATAAATAGATTTTATAAGAAGGTGATGTTTCCAGCCAAATATTCCAGGAAAAACTAAACAATGAGCCGCGCGCAAGCGGATAGATCTGTCTCCATCTGCGCGCCTACAGGAAGTGAGTTATCATCGTGGCGAACACCCGCATACACGCAGTAAAGCTGGTCAGCCGCGTAAAAAACGAACTATGGGCGAGGCGCGTTTCCTCTCTCATTAATTTAACCGAGGGGCCATTATTTGTTTTCCCGGTGTTCATTAGTCACGTGGGGGGGCTGACATAGTAGGCCACCGGAGCGGGAAGGCTGGCCCACTGTTTGGAACGGATGCAGATGAGGGGTGTGTCTTTGTGTTTAGAGAGGCATTACATGCGGAGGGGGAGGGAGTGGGGAGCAGACGGGAGGAACCTTACCTGTTGCTTGTTTTTAATCAGGTATAACATTTACAATTGCCCCCCTTAATGAAATTCAATGGATTGATTGTTTAATCTTGTTATGTTTATTGACAGGAAATTAATGGGGGGGGGTTGGGAGGCACGTGGAGAAGGAGGGGCGGGGTGAAAAATAAAAGAACACGGTGGCCATGTAACAAAGCGCACCTCCACTGTTCCCCTCCATCCCTCTGTCTCCGTCCCCCCCATCCACTCTCCTTAGCATATTAGGTGGAGAATAATGTGAAAAAATGCTTAGCACATAGGAACCAGGCCGCTGTGTGCAGACGAGGGAGTGGGTCCCCCGGGGGTGCGGTGGAGCCCCTATCCCATAAATCCCGGCTCTGGCGCAAACAATCAATTTTCAATTTTAATTATTTACCATGGCCTGGCAGACAGAGGCATTTATTTTCCCCCGCTCTGTCCAGATTAAAAATTAAAAATTAGGGGATTAAAAAAAAAAAAAAAAAAAACTGGAAAAAAAAATCTTTATTATCTTTCTCCCCTTTGTCTCATGTGACGGCGAAGGTTAGTGATAGCCAAACGAGTAAATCAATAACTCCATAAATTTTAAGAACCCTCTAACCCCTGCCTACTGCCTCTCTTACGCCCACCGTTATGTTAGCCAGGCTCCGTCGGCCGGGGCCGGGAACATTAAGCCTGTGCGAAGGGTGGGGGGGGCTGGTGTATTGGGTAGGGGGGCAAAATGTCCTGCTCAGCACTTTCCGTTTGCGCTCCCTCACTTTTGGCCTCTCCGCCTGCTGTCGGTTTGATATTTCATCTGTGAATTTTATTACGGATTCCGGAGCCCCTCCGCTGATATCCCCCTGTCAAACTCCCATTCACACAAACACACACACACACACATCTTTAGGGGCAATAAACAGGCGTGTGAAAACACTGGACGTGATTTGCCAGCGCTGACATATTCCTGAGATAAACCGCATTAGATTGCTCGGGGTGGAAGTGGAAGGACATGCACACTGTCAGTCCCGTCCATTGACCCGCAACTTTTGACGCAAAGATAAGGAAAGCACTGGGCTTTGTCGGTTTATTAACTGAAAACCTCAAAAAAACAAACAAAAAAAAAAAATCCAGCTTCGGCCTGCCACGAAAACTGCCACTTGACTTATGGAGACATGCAACCATTCAGCCTCGAATACATGTCATTTAGACGTGCAAGCATTCACCTTTTCAGTCACACAACATATAGAGACAAACAACATTCAATCCCTCATTCAATCATCATATAGAGATTTACCTCATTCACCCTCTCATTCACATGCCATGTAGATTCAAGATTCAAAGTTTTTATTGTCATATGATCAGTCTGGAAACGTGTATCCCTGTGCAATCAAATTCTTATTTTGCTGTCCACAGTGAAACCAGATAGGTAGACAAAAGCAAGTTAAACCCGTTATCATTGAAAAGAAATGTACGCAGTGCAAAGAAATGTAAACTGTATTAAAAGGATGTGCTAGTTGAAAGAAAAAGTGCAAATTGAAATGTAAACAGCTGTGTTCACAGGAGGTGTAGGTTGGGAAAGTACCGATTGACATCTTAAAAGTTGAGTATGCAAACTCAATAAGTGCAGGTTGGATGTAGACTGCTAAATAGCAGTTAAGTTAAACAAACAATACGATGCTCGCTATGCTAACAATCGATATCAAAAAACAGTCATACAACCATTCACCCTCTCATTCCCCTGCATATGGAGACATTCACTCTCTCGTCATAAATAATATATTATATAGAGGCCTGCCCGATGAATAAATGAAAAAAAATTGTGATTGTACCAAAGAATGACACTCTCTGGAGATTTTTATATCTGAGGTGCTGATCTCTCGAGGCATATTCAGATAGCGTGCTCCACGCTGGAAAGCCATTTTTGTTTGCCACTCAGGAGCACAACGCTTACCAAAAAACAACAAACAAAAAAACCTCTGAAAAGAAGCGGTAAATCCCCTGATTCATGTTAAGGCTCCATCTGTTTCCCTGGCCTTAGTGGGGTCAATGATTGAGGTCTTGTCCATTTATTGTACGTTAAGTCAATAGAGTAATTACTCTAACGGGCCTAATAACAAGGACGGAAACAAAGGACAACGTAATGCAGGGTTGCTAAATCCAACACTGCTCTTTCTCTGTGGTATTTCTTGCCCTGCTGGCAGAAATGAAGAATATGTCATTGCAAGTAACAAACAATTAAGAATGCACAGCTTGGGTTCTCCTGTGAAAAATGCAACAAACACCAGCACTTTACAGTCTCACGTTTCACCCAGATGTATCCGGGTGACTGTAGGAGGGGTCTGATGTCTCAATAAATTGCAGTGACTGAACACGGCGGCTTTTTTGAGTGCGAGGGCCATAATGGCGATCAGTGGACAAGATGCAGAAGAGCACGCGAGGCAAGGTCTGAGTTTCTGCTCCAAAAGTTGCACGTGGTGTGCCTTTGTCACCACTGGCAAATTTAATAGACATACGGATACATGTGTATCGTTGCTCTGCGCAGGTAGAGCTTGCTGAAAGCAAAGGTGGAAATATGCTGAGTGTATTCATTCAAAATGATCCAGCTGAATGTGAATAGGAAGGAGAGTTTATTTACAAAACAATGTTTAGTTAAGTCGTCAAATGAAAAAAAAAATCCCATATTTGTAAAAAAAACAAAAACAAATGGTAAGTGGTCTCCACTTGTATAGTGCTATATGGTTTCCAAGTGCTTTACACAGTATTGCATTCACCCATTCACACACGCACACACTGGTGGTGGCAGAGCTGCCATGCAAGGCGCTAACCAGGCTTATTAGGAGCAATGATGACAATAACAGAACAGATGATGATGCGATTACTGATATGAATGAGTGAAGCCAAAGGGAGACCTATCATCCTCTCACTCTTGGATATAATGTCACAACTGCATAACGACGCATAACTATAAGGGACCATTTAACCAGGAAATGAGGATACAACTGGAAGATAGAGCTACAGAGACAGTAAAATATTGATTTCGGAAGTCTATATTGCAACTTAATAGTAATATTAATATGGATACTACTTTAGTAATATTAAATGTATCCATCACACAGATGTCTCCAATAAATACATAATATCCTCCTTCATTTGGTTTCCTGATATTGACCAAAAAGAGATGGAAATGCCAAAAAGCTTGTCTGTCACCGAAACTGCGTAAGTCCCCGTTTTGTTCAGTACTGGTACTTTGTTGTTTTTTTTTTTTCCGAGCACGTGCTATTACCTCTGAATTCTCGAAAAAGAACCTCCTAACAGTGTGAGGAGGATGCACTTCAAACAGGTAGCCTCTGGCTGTGTGAGGAGCTACAGACAGGCAGACATCGGCAGAAACAAAGATACAAATAACTGACAAGGGGCACGAGGAGGCAGCGGGCGGTGGGGATGGTCGGGGGGAGGGAGGATCTGAGCGGGGAGAGAAACGAGAAACCAAAAGACAGAGGGAGACAGAGAGTGTTTGACTTCAGAGCAGCATATTGTTATCTATCTGGTCGCCGCTTAACAAATGTAGAGAGTCCCAGTTCTGTGATGGTCTCAGCGGGGGGGGGGGTCAGATCTACCCATACATCAAAAGACTTTGAAAAGATTCAGAAAAGACTCGTGGAAAACTATCATCTCACATCTGCTCATATCTAAAGACAAGTTTTTACAGTCTTTAGTCGTAGCCTCGTCTTGGCTTGAGATTTTACAAAGACTGTGAATCCTACAGGGTCACTATTAACAAGACTACGTCTAGATTCTTCCAGCATTTTTTTCCTCTGCTATTTCACTCCATCACTTTTCCTTCTACTCCGGCATGATACGTTGGAGAGTTGACATCGTCCAAGCTGGGCTGTTCTGTCCACAGCTCCACCATCTGTTTCTCTTCCAGGATGGTCCATATTGATAGGAACGTCCTTCGCCATTCATTCATCTCACCAACAAATACCATCTCCTCCTCCAATACCGTACTGGTAATTGTTTGTCTACCAGTTTTCCTATTTCCGGTTTTGTTGGAACTCATCTATTGGTTGTGAGTTTAAAAATTGCACTGCTTCGCCGTCTGTAAAACACAGTCAGTAGCTAACTCTGGACTTATTTGGCCAAATTGTTCATGTTCCCCTGTGAGTCCTGGAAACCTGTCTGAGACAAAGCAGGCCAGGAGAGTTTGGAG
>CAAKHD010003594.1:0-16403 GCA_901007705.1 Fistularia tabacaria
GTCTGTCCCCACCCCCGCCCCTTTTTTTTTTTTTTATAAAAACACACAAACAAAGCATGTACACATGCATGGGCACGCATGCACACACACGCACGCAGGCAGGCACGCGCACACACAAAGAACTGAACTCCCGCAGATTCCTATGTATTCAAAATATCATAAATATGTAAAACAGAGCCAGGGGATGTCGGAAATAGACATCAGAGATGTAGAGAAACCCAATATTTATAACATTAACAATTGTAGTACATATTTGGACAAACAAACATGTTGCGATATATATTACATTTTCAACTGTAATATTCTCAGTCACAACCTATTCATTTGCACATTTTTCTTCAACAATTTTTTCGCCCCAATTAGATTTAGTACTTAGGTCTTTCTTTGAAGACTCCTGAGAGGAGGGGGGGGCGGGTGGACGGTAAGGGGCTTCTCTTGCAGATGAATGATGACGCCTAATCACTGCATTGTTCTTCCGTTTAGAAATGCACTGAGAGACTTTACTGATGGAACCAAATGTCAGTGCAGAAGATCGAGACAATCCCCCCCCAAATCGAGACTAAAAAGTAGGTCAGATTATAATCTCACTGTGTGTATCTGTGACTGTTTTGATTTTGGTTTCATGGAGAAAACACTATGAGCAACCTCAAGAGACATCGGCTTCCTGAAGTTCACAAAATGGATCAATAAAATCTATTTTCAGAGATGACACAAACACGCACAAAAAAAAAAAACTGCACATGAAATAATTACATGAGTGACAAAGGATAACTCAATTCAAGTTGTGGGCAAGACAGGAAGTTAAGGACGAAATCAGCAGGATTATCCTGCTAAACTAGCTCCCAAATTTGGATAAAGAATAAATTATTTTTTTAAATCCCTAAAGTTGTGCAACAAGATGGCTTCCAGCCTGAAGGACAATGAGACTAAAAACCTAGGCGCTGAATCGTTGGGGGGGGCCCAGTGTGTTTGTGTGTTGGCGTGTGTGCGAGCATGCACGAGTGGGAGGAAGTGAGATTGATGTGGAATTTAGCTGTGTCTGTCATATCTGATCTGTTTTATCCAAAGGGCTTATTTAAAATAAAGCGCATTCGGTTTGTAGTTCCTGCCTCTCAAATGAAGGGGGTGGGATTCTTCTTTTGTTTTTGTTTTGGAGAAAAAAAGACATTGGAATGTCTGGACTTGAATGGAAGGAGACACTTTATCCAAATACTACTTTAAAATCACTTCTATTTGACGAGGGGGGAATCTCTTTAAAAACAGGACATGAAGCAGCTTTGGATTTAAAAAACCTTTTCTCATAGGACGAAGGCAGGATGATTTTTTAAAAAAAAAATTTTTTATCTTGAATGCACAGAAATGACTGGTTTTATTTCTGCCCCACCCCCTCTGAGTGGACCTCATGTGTCTGCTTTACCCTAATATGGGTACTTGAAAAATTAACAGCATCAGTGACTTTTTATAATTCCTAACGTTGTTTCAAGCTCTCATGCATAGTGAGGTTGAATGAAATTTAAAATAAGTTAAAACCTAAAAAGCTGGTGAGTTTCAGCATCTCGCCCACATTAGCACTGTGACTCCACCTTGTTTTTAACACTAACTCAAGTCATGTGCTTTAGGTGCGAATCGCAAGGGCAACAATATACAAGGAACAGTCTGTGTGAGGACAAGTTGATACTTAATAGGACAAAAGTATGGATAGCAGAGAACTCAAAACGCATCGTCCTCGGACGAAGACTCGGGGTCGAGAGGTAACAACACCCGTGAAGACAAACGACCGGCGGTTGTGTAAATTCAAAATAAGACACTGCCTGCCCTTGTAAACCAGCATCTTTAAAGGTTACCAGGGCATAAAGTCACTTATCCTGGATGGCAACACATTTGATTTTATCTGTTGCCTTTAAAACACACAAGGACGCAAACACACACTCCTGCCTTGTTGTTTCTCCATGCTGGCGTGTTCCTTGCCAATGTACTTTTTTATCGAGACATCCCATTCCTCCGGTGTTTTTTTTTTTTTTTGCAACACTTATCGCAGAGGTGCACCTTACTAGAGCTGGTGCAAACATACACGGTGGCGTGCATATACGTGCGTGCATGTTTGTGTTATCACTCTGCTCGGACACACTCACTCTGCACTCAGCTAAAGAGGAGGCACATGCAAGGAGCAGAAGCAGCAGCAGCAGAAGCAAAGCATGACAACGGAGCAGTGGGGTTACTTCCTGCAACAAGGTTTAAGAGGAAGAGGAGGAAGGAGGAAACACACCGTGCTGCTCTGAGGCCGAACATTTACACAGTGTTTATATAACGTTAGTGGCTACAGAGGCAGGCATTTAGTCAGGGTTAGAGAGGCTTACCTTTTCTCAGGTAAAGGTTATCTGAGAGACAAAAGAAACAAAAAACATAGAAAAACAAATAAAACAGGTCACTATGAGAACATTGAGAAACTCAACAACACACCACGTTAGTCTTGTTCATGGCACTAATGCAGTGCAGGGCATTTACCTATGCCGACACGGGCAGAGGGTACGATCACACGCACAGAGTCAGGCTTTGCCTCGCCGTGACGTGAATCTGCTCTCTGACCAAATATTCCGACCTGCATCTCCACATATCAAACATGTTGTTCTTCCATCGTATTTCAGTGAATAGAAAACCTCTGCGTTAATTAAATGCTAGTGATAGGACCCTTTTTGGAGCTTTTCAGCCCTGTTAGCGTTGCAAATTCACCAGGGAGACGGCGGCACATAGAGGGTCTGTCCCAACACAAACCCTCAAAGGCGTTTCTCGGGCTCATGTTCTGATGAAACTTCAAATTCCAATACCCTGAGAGGGAAGAGGAGACGTCAGCGAGGGTCCAACATCTCCACAGCTCGGACAGCTGGACAGCATTCGGCATAGCTTAACCTTGCAACTCAACAACGAATAGCTCTGCGCTATTAGCACAGATAGTTACATTGAGACCCAGCGAGAAGACGGGCAGATTGTAGCTGGCGGGAAATATTTTTTATCATACTGACAAACGGCAAAAAAGTAAATTTACTTAAAAACTTTCAATACTGATTTTTTTTTTTTTTTTTAATTTCTTTTATGCAAAAAAATATACCTAAAGGAGGAAATTTGGTATGCAAGCTCCCCATCCCCCAGTCAGGTTACATCAGAGCGCCAACCACTAATCCCTTGTTCCATCATCAGACATTAAACTCGTCACCGTTCTGAATGACTTACTTTTCATGTCACATGAAGGAAATTCTTCTTAGGCCATTGATAAAATACAGCTGCATCGTTCACACACCCAATATATGTACCATCATGCCAGACAAGTTGCGCCATAGTACACTACAGCATCATGTAGTTACAAATTACTGGTGCAGGAGTAGTGCATCCATTTACCATGAATGTTGAGAATAGTTGGAAGGGAACTACAAATATTTCACTAGCCTGTAGGGAAAAGCTGAAAGTGCATCTAAGTGTAAAATTAAAACAAATAAAAATAGGAGGAAATAGCTAAAAGTGCATGTAAGTGTAGAATAAAAACCAATAAACTATAGAGGTCCAAAAAAAAAAAAAAAAACAAACAACCAACACCATAAAAAGACCAAGAATTCTACTAATGCAGGCCTGAGGTGCCATAAAAGCAATACTAGATAAGAACTGCAGTGACAGTGATTGACAGGCAGAGGATCCACAGCTACAAGCCTCCCTCCTGCCCACATTATGTATTCCAAGGGATAATTACCAGAAAGGTGGGTCCACAACAGAGCCCACTCCATCACCCGACAAAGGTCTGGGTGGTGAGGTTGAGTAAGATCTAGAGTAGTGGGTCCACAGCAGTAAGCCTAAAGGGGGGAAGGGGGGTTCTGGAGGTGTTTGTTTGTCTATTCAATAGTGAAATGGAAGTGAAAATAAAGGAACATTTGAAGTGGGTGCTCCTACACCTTCTAGCCCTGTAGCGCCTCCTTGACGGCAACAGCTCACACTCCTGAAAGAGGAGGTGAGAGGGGTCAACATTCTTTGAAGTCTGGCCAATCAAACTAATCAAAGCGTCAATTGATGATGCAAGTAATTATTATCAGGAACTGAGAAAGAGTCCCAATTGCCTTAAAAAGGTTGAAAATACACACCCAAATATAGACATATTTTACTCAGCATATATTTTACTCCCCCTGTTGGGAGAATTAAAAGGCCAAAGACAAAAAATTGATCCAAGATGGCGATGTTCTGTCAGATGACGGCAAAAGTACAGAAATAAAATACTGCGATCTGTAGCCATGTAGTATTACACTTTATATTCAGTTCCAGGAATTATGACGTTAGGATTCATTAAATTGGGTCCCTTTTTCTCTTCACACTCACATTACAGCTGACTATGCACACACAAGCACACAACATGATGCAAAGCCTTGAAACAAAGCGGCAAAGTACGCGCTGAGTTCTGCCGAGCGTCGGCATCTGGCAGAGATGCTGAGCTGCCTCCAGTTACACCATTGCAGCTCTGATTTGCATCATTAGAGAAGCCGCAAGCTTGGCTGTCCATCACGCCTTCGGGGCAGGAGAGGGAGGAAGAGGAGGAACATGAGCCCCGACTGAGGAGTGCCTTCATCAGCACCTTATTTCCTAATCGATAGCTGCTGCCCATCGCTGAATTCACGAAGTCTGCCTGATGTTCAAGGTCGCCTCAAATTAGTTAAAAACATTATTACATAATAGTCAAGTTAATTTTACGGTAAAAGAAAATTGGTCAAAACTGATTTTGGAGAAAAAGAACAAAAAAGATCATTCAAAAAAACCAAAAGCGGATTTTAGATGTCTCTGCATTAAACAGCGACTCTAAATTTAACTTCACCTGCATTCAATTCATAAATAAATGAATAAATAAAAGAGGAGAAAAGTGAGTTCCTAACAGCGACTCCCCCCAAAAATAAATAAATTAAGATGGTTTATCTTCTGTCTTAATTCAATAATCAGCCTGGACGTTGGGCTACTGGGAAAGAGTAGACAAAAAAACAAACAAACAAATAAAAAAAAAAAAAAACACAAGAGGAAGTCACTAAAAAAGAGACGACGAGGATGTCCGAGTCAGGCGCTAACATCCAGGTCGTCTCCCCGACGACGGAGGCACGCGCCATCCATCAGGCAGGTATTGTCGAGGGAAATAAATGGGCCCAGCGAGGCCAGGGAGGGCGAGTCATCTATCTGAGGACCGAGAGGACGCTGCAGGTGGAAACGCCTTTTTTGAGCTGAAATCTAGCTCAGTGTGTATCAGATGTGGGTGTACTGTCCCCACAAAGGCACATTTTCTCACCGATAAAAAACAAAGTTAACATCAAGCACATCCCATTTCAACAGGCCTATTTGTCCACGTCACTTCAGGAAGTACTCCGCAGGAGAAATTCTAGGAGGAAGTACTAAAGTCAAAAACGTTTGAGAACAAGTAAGATAACTGCTGGACGCAAACGGTTCAGATTATGCGTTTATCCACATAAATGTCCTATTAAAATCAAACACAGGTTTTCTAAGTCACTTGTGAAGCCAAAAAAAAGAAGAAGAATGACACTTGTCATGTTTTGCATCCCAAATCTCGTATTTATCCGATGGCTGATCTCCGGGTCTTTAAGAGGAACCCCACCTGGGAGGACAAATGGCCATAAATATGCTTTACTATTTCTCAAACGAGAGTGTGTTGTTTAAAACAAAACAAAAAAAAAAAAGGGCATGAAGAATTGCTATTTCCTTAAAAATCACAATTAATATACTTTTTATCTCAGGAGCGTCGCCATTGTTTCACGAGCATAATACATGCTGGGTTGATGACGTATCGAGGTTGCTCCTGTTAACTTTCACTCAGACTGGTATATACAATAAAATTCCACATTGTGCTGCTTTCCAGCTCAAGGGAAACAAAGGGACTGATGCTAGTCAACAAATCATTTATGGAGGTGCACAACTTCTTAAGTATCCGCGGCAGTGTTCTCGCCGCTAGCCTCCAGATGCATTTGATGCATTTAGCCTTGCTAAGCTACTGAAAGAGCTCAGGGATCTTGCTAGTTATAAAGAGACAGTCAAGCCAAATGCTGTGCCTATATTTTTTCTTTCACAAGCACACTAAAGGCCCTCAGTAAACGAGTGAAGCCTGCTCGAAGAAACGCCACAGGCAGGAGATGCAGGATGTTCTCCTGCGAGTATGTCTACAACCCGCTACTGCAGAAGTAACATCTAATGCCGAAACACCGGGCACCAGCACGATCACGGAAGAAACTGACGACGTGTCACCCAGTCAGTCGACACAGCGGTCCATGGGTCTACAATGAACAGCAGATGACAAAAAGTGGAGCTGCTTACAACCAAAGCGCTCTCTCTGTTAGCTGGCAACGCAGTTGCCACACGCACACCAGCAACTTTTGCAGACAGTTGCATCTATGTTCATCGGCATCTTGAAGCTCATTTTGACTTCTGCCTTCAGTGTTGTCTTCCTCGCACAGGTCTCTCTCAGGTTCAAATGGGAAGGGCTGCACAGATGAAATGTTTTTGCACTGTACAGTAAAATGAACGGGACTGAGCCCAGGCCAACCTTGTGATGTCACTATGCAGGCAGCGTTGTGACATAAACAACAATGGGGGCCTACAAGTGAAAAGTATTTTTTACAATTTTATACAAACTAAGGTATGTTGAGAGATTTTACTATTACCTTTTAAGTACAAATATTGATCAAATACAACAATAACGTCTTGGTAACGGGGGATCCCTTTAAGGGCCATGTCTGACAGGAACTGGTTTGAACAGCAAAAGTCCATCTGGGTGTTAGTCAAAATGAAGGGTGCACTGGAGAACCACCGTATGGTCCAGCCTGACCGATCGCACATCCCCACAGCATTCAATAACCACAACTTATATATTCCAGGATTTCCAGAATGCGCCACTAACTTCTGGAGTTTTGATTGGCTGCTGCTTCTCGCATGCTGTTTGGTCTATCACCCATGTACTCACATATTTACCTAACAACCACAGCACAAATACCAAAACAAGGGCGTGCCAATCTATGCACGAGAAAAAAGAAAAACACTGTGTAATATATGGGGCTTTTTTGAAGTAATCATTGCTGATTTACTTCAACATGTACTTTGAAGATGAGTTGCTTCTTTCAGTGACTGCGAGTGTTTCTGTGCTTGCAGGTGCTCCAGAAAACTGCAGTTGCGCGTAATGTATTAAAAGTACACAGACGTGGAAGCACCTCGGGCTGGAAAGAGCTGGAAACCGCAGCTCCAGAAATTCCTAGTCCTGTCAAAACGGAGCAAAGTGTAGAATTCCTCATAGGTTCAGTTAAGGCCCAGCCAATTAAAATTCAGCGATCCCATAAGGGGCGGGGCTTGTACGGGGCTAGAAATGAAATGTGTAGATGGTTGATTTGTTCGGAAATACAAACAAAACACACTTTGTGGATTTCAGACACTGTTTGCTGTCCACACGAGTCGGGCTAGTTAAGCTAGCAAAAGCAAAAACAACAGGAATGTCAATTTAGCACACTTTTCAGGAAACGGAGGATGGCGCAGATCTTTTACGACCAGAGCAGCTGAATGAAATTGTGATGAGTTCGACCAAAGCTCCAGAGGCAAACCATCACACTTGGCTGCTCGAAGTCTTCGTACCCACCTTAACTTCCAGCCTCTGAAGAGTTAACCCTTTGGCCCCACTCTCAACTCTGACGCTAAATACCAGATTTCTGTTGCCAGAAAAGATATCAAGATGGTCCCAAGCCCCGACATCTAAACAGGATCCTAAGGAACAGGTGAATTCTTATGTCCCGAGCGGTCGAGGACACGGTATTAGCTAGTTTGCTTCCACTGCTGCCATGGTAACGGGCACCGAAAAAAAACAACAACCCTCAGAGCAGAAATACAATCCTCATCGCTGTAATGGCAGCCACTTTCTCTCAGAAATGACTTTAAAATTGGGCTGCTGTTCCATAAATCCCTCAGTGGCTCGTATCCAAGGCTCTTATCAGATGGTACGACCCGGTCTGAACCTCCAGACCTCTCAGGTCGGCTGCTCTGGGGATTACAGGCTTTGTGTTTCCTTGTTTTTTTTTTTCCCCCCCGCTGCGGCTGAAAACTAAATACCGAGTTCAGCTGCTTTCGGTTAAAAACGTCGATCAAAGAGCTGAGACCAGACCGGAGGCGACGACAGGGAGCTTGTACTGCTTTTAATTTACTGCTTGTTTCTCTTTTTCTCTTTTTCTCCTCCATGTCAATTTGTGTGTTTTTTTTTAATAGTCTTTACTCGTTCTAAGCAGAGCTGTGGTAAAGAAATCTGCTACGAGTAAATCTGCCCTGCTGCTACTACGGCAAATCACATCTGTTTTTTTATTTGACATTTCAACAAGTTCTCTCGTAATTGATCGTTAATCAATGCCATTCAGTCATTATCGACACTGCAATCTTGTAGTGGAGAGCTGGAGCCAATCCCTGCTGACACAGAGCCGAGAGGCGGGGCTTAACCCCAGAGTCACAGGGCCAGAGAGACATCCACCCATTCACTCTGTCATTCACACCTATGGACAATTTAAGTCTTCAAGGACTCTAATGATGGACAAAGGAGGCAGGACATAACCCCAACGCTGCAGTGATTCATTCGAAGTACCTCGACATTAACGTTTTCGGAATCTCATCTTTCCAGTCCTGTTTAAACTCCGATTCGTCTCATTGGCGGCAGACACTGATTATTTATTTCACTCGATCACAATGTGAAACATAGACGCCTTCTTGCTGTGCATCTGCTGGTTGGCTAACGGCCATTTTTACAGTCCGATCAGACTTATTCTGGCACTGTCGGGTAAAAGCCCCGACAGCTTGACGGTCTTTGAGGGCCATGCAGTGAGTCTTCTTACCTTCGGGGGGCATCAGGGTCTTGTTGTTCTGGGTACACCAGCCCACGGGGTGCAGCTCGGCCGTCATGACGTCGCACCAGAAGTCGGCCCGCCGGTCCTCGCCGTAGCCGCTGAAGCGCAGCAGCAGCAGCTGACCGCAGGTGGTGATGATGGTGGCGACCCAGTACGTGTCTGGGCTGCTCTTGTTGGCCACCTCCAGCTTCATGCCAGGCTGGAAGCTGCTCTGCAGGCTGACCTCCACCTAGGGGTGGAACCACACACACACACACACACACACACACATATACACAAGTGAAGCTCAGGTTAATGTTACAAGAGAGAAAGACCAGAAAGTACAACTTAAAAAGATCGTCAAGTTCTATTTGAAAGTGATCATTCAGAAGGTCCTCAAAAGCATCTAAATAGCAGCTGCGTTATGTAATGGAAGCTGCTGCTTTTGCAGGAGCACTCACCATCATGGCTGTTGATATTAATAAAAATCTCGTATGCCGTCTTCTGCTTGTAAAAACCCGGTCAGCTGCCGTCTGTCAACACTGCGATATTCACCGCACACACTTCCATGTTAAAAAAGTTCGCGGCAGCGGCGACTCCATGATCGGAGGCTTTTACCCCAAGCCGAGCATCTCCACTGTCTTCCCCGGTACGACTTGGAACCCCCACCAGAGTCAAACTCATGGCAAGAAACCAAAATATTTCTAAAAGGTAAGAAAGAAAAACAACCTGGACCTCCAAATATAGTCACCATGGAAACGATGTGACAGAACAGACAGGGCTGCAGTTCAAAGATTGACTGATTACAGCTGAACTTATGAACGAATGCTCTGCATGTCACCCCTCGTCTCTGGATCGCGGAGAGCGGAGGACGGAAAAAGACCCTTATCTAATATTTCAATCAACTAATCAAAAGTAAACAATCGTCAGCAGATTGACTGATTGATGATTATAGCGTCCGGGAGGTGAAGAAATGCAACAAAGTTTAATTTATTCAATAACTTGTTTGACAAAGCAATTGACAAGACATAGATAGGTTGATAGCTATCTAGCTAGCTAATACTGGCATACATACAGGTAGATAGACAGGGAGATGGATACAGACAGACGGATAGACGGATGTAGTTGGTAAACAGACGGATGGCAGACAGTCAGATGGATAGACTGATACAAACATAAAATAGTATTTCAGAGGCTTTTGTGTGTAATGAATATTCTTACAAGTTCAGGTTGTATGATTTTGATTTGTATGAAGAATACACAAACCAAGTTGTTTTTATATGTATAAACCTGGAACCTGTTTCTGTTACGAAACGGGACTAAACTGGACTTTGTTAGCCAGACAATTTACTGTGACCAAAAATCAAAGTCAGACAAACATTGACTGCATTTGTTTTTAATTTGCAGCCATAAGTCTTCATCAGACTGGTTACAATGAAATGTGTTCACCAGAAATCATCTGTGATTTTACACCTTTCAGGTGTCATAATCTGGTGTTATGTAATCAAACCTGCAGGTTTTGGGGCTAAATGGAAGACTCACAAGAAAATCTGATACAGCAACATTTTGTAATAAACAAGTTGAATGCTTCATTACAAGTCTTATGTTTTCATTTTCAAAATTACCTCCAGATCATTTCAAGGAACTGGTCTCATTTCTGACTTATTTGTTGTAGTGTCTTTTCTTTCCCCGAGGCGATTTTCTAGTAATCGTTTCCTGCTATTGTACTGGTTTTTCTTGCAGATCTTTATCTACAGTTTTATTTTCCAGATTAGGTTTAGGGATTAGGTCATTTGGAAAAAAACAAAAAAAGCAATCATCAACCAATAACTCATGTGTGGGAGTTCATAAACAACAATATGTAGAAATAAATTTTGATATCATGTCTTTTTTTTTTTAACGTTTTTAAAAATAAGTTGACATTTCTAATGTTAATTTCCTTAATCTTATTTTTGGGAATTATTCCTGGGTCAATTATGGGCACTGTACTCCCATTTCTGACACATTTATTTTTACAAGTAATTTTCCAAATAAAGGGTCTTTGTGATTTTAATTTAGATTCTGTCAGGTGACCTTCAAATTACTTCCTGTAGATAAAAAAGATATTTCGCGCTTATTTTTCCCGTTTATTTACGAAAAATTAATTCTTAAGGTTGATAGAAAAAAAAATGAAATACAAAGAATCTGAAAATTAAATAAATATGATACAAAACAGAAACCTGTGCCTTGGTTTGGACAATAACATTAAAGGTTTTCAGAAATTAAGATATAAAAAAAATGTATATTTAGTAATAACAAAAACGAATACATTTTCACTGTTGTGTTGACTCATCTTAACCTCCATCAGAGTATCCACTAGCATTCTAGAAAAAAATGGATGAGTAATTTTTTATCAATTTTATCTTTGTTCTAGTTAAACCAATGGGCAGAGAACGGTCTTAATCAACGCCCTCCCAACTAAAAAGATGAAAATAAATAAATAAAAAATTATCACCATTAGTAAAATATAATCTTGTTTCTCATCAGGATCCAGAGGCAATTTATTCCAGCCTGGACGGATCTTTTTTTCCCCCAATTAAAGAGCAAAGTAGTTTAAACCACAGGTGAGGTTCAATTAATCAAGCAGAGCTAAAAGTAGCACTTAGAAAACACACACACACACACACGCACGCACGCACGCACGCACGCACGCACGCGCACACACACACGCCTCCGCAGTCGCTACCCTATTACTCTTGAGAAACCTTCAAGCATGACAGGATGTTCACATTCAGGGATCGCACAAACACACGTGCATGCGCTCTCACACGCACGGGCTCGCCAGTGAATGGAAAAAGCCAACATCTTAGAAATAAACACAATACGAAAGGCCCCCGTGACTTCCTGCTGCAACAATGCAAACGTGCTGTATCACTCTGGTCGGCTTACGTAACAGAGCTACAGGCAAGAAACTCCCTAGATGTGTGTTTTTGTGTATGTGTGTGTGTGTGTTTGTGTGTGCGCGCATTCGCGTGAGCGCAGGCCCAAGAGAAATTTTTTCAATTTGTCTGGGCAAAGAACGAAGGCTGCACTTTACTGAATCAGGTTTTTTTTTCCTAGGGAATTCATGGTCTGTTTGCCAGCGACTCAATCCACTTACCAACAAGGCAATTTAGCTTCCCAGGAGACACACACTGACTCGCACACATGCACATCGAGGAGGGAAGGAAAAAATAAATAAATAAAATAAATAAATAAAACAACACGTGTCCTGACAGTTGTGAAAAGAAAATAATCCAACCCACATATTCTAATCTCGTCATTATTGCGCCTATTGCTCTGAGTGATGTAATAAATGTGAAACACTGACACACTTCTCTAACGCCTAAAATTACCAGCCGCCTTGAGGCTCATTGCAGGGGCCGACAGCTGCTCCAAACACGCTGTCCGACGACGTGGATAACGACCTCACGCCTGGGACGCCGTCTGGCCAACCGCCGTGATGTAACAGTTATTACTCTGTAGTTACACAGTTGTGGGACATTTGACACAATAAACTGGTTTGTTTTGTTTGATTGACATCTGAGGGGTAAACACTAATAAGCCGCAGAAACAACCTGAAATACAACACTCCACATCCACCAGACGCCAACTGTTTACTTTGTCAAGGACTTAATTTGACTTGAAGCGTTGCTATTAACAATTTGTTGACGAGAATAGGAAAAAAAAAAACTTCTTCCACAATATCTTTTATTTCATGGACGAGTTTTAAGCTAAAGCAAAATTGAAACATAAAATATAAATAAATAAGGATTTCTTTCAACTGGAGAAGGCTGATAATTATTCAAAAACTTCCTCAAAGGAAATTTTCAAAAAATGATGTGTAATTTTTGGGGAAAATGCCGAAATTCATTATAAAAACAAATAAACAAACAACAACAAAATTAAATAAATGGAAAATTATTTTGTACTATATTTCAATTAGTTTAAAATGAAAAAAGCGCTGAAAATTGATTCATGAGAAATTACTGGAGGAAAAAAAAACAGAAAAATAAAAATCACAAGAAAAAAAAGAAATTTTTTAAAAAAGGAAAAAAAAAACTTCAGGACAAGTTATTGTGGATTTTGTTTTTCCTGGTTATGAATTTCACATGAAAATTTTAAGACTGAAAGACTTTTGACCTGAAAATTGGTTTTAAATTATTCAAAATCCGTCCAAAATGTATTCACATGAAATGAAATCAGAAAATAACTAAGAAAAAACTACTATTTACTACAATATGTTCGAGATATGCTGATCAAACTTTAAAATTAACAGAAGTGATCGTTTAAATAACATGAGCATAAGGTCAGTCAAGGGGAAAGTTAGGTTACAGTCAAAGAAAGAAGGAAGGAAGTAAGGAAGCTCCATATTTCCTCTGGTGTCAGGTCTTTAGCGGCCCGATATTGCTATACAACTCAGCAGCAGATTATCCAGAAGGGCAGATATGCAGAGAGAGAGATTAGTCAGAATATTAGGGAAATGCACGCACAAAATCAGAACAGGTTGGTTTTGTCTTTGGACAAATGTAAATACAGTTTTTCCCAAACAGCGGCAGCAGTTGAGTCTGACAGGTACCCTGTCAATCACAGGTCTGTTTAGAGACATATCCAACCATCGACTCTCTCATTCACTATGGACAGTTAAAGTCTACAATGAACATACTAACTGAGTTTGGACTGGAGACTGAGAACCTAGAAATCCCACACAGAACTCAGTCAGAATCAAACCTTGTTACTCTTTGGCAGCAGCGCTAACCCCCCCAAAAAATCCCTTAATTAATCTGAGAAGCAGTTCTAGAACTCTCTTTGTTCAACATTGATGGCCTGGTGGACCGATTACCACTCAGGGGTGGCGGCGCAGCGTCTGACCCACTCTGGTCCACTCAGGGTGGATCCTGGGTGGGTGTGAAAGGTCAGGCTTCTTGAAATAACCCGCAATCAATACAGATCCATGGTCCCACTCATACTGGCAGGAATATTAAAACACAGTATTCCAATGAAGGAAAGATAAAAAAATACCATGAATACTTTCCATCCTGTGGGCCTGCCCCCTGCTCCCTTTCTCCCCACGGCCCCCACCCCTTCACTCCTCCCACGCGGGTTTCTGTTCGTCAACATGAAAATCACTAGGTTCCATTTGAGAGTTTCCTCTGAAGCAGCCTGATGGATGCTGGATTTTCAGAGCCAATACAAAGAGCGACAGCCGGCTATTGAACATTGAAAAAAAACAGAGCGGTGTCAATACACAGGCCGGAACTTCTGGAAACAAAAAAGTATGAGAAGAGCAAGTGATGATGAAGCCAAAGGACCTACTTAATCCATAATCCAGTGGATTATTGTTCAACGCCCAGACGCTAATGTTATGATTTGAAGACGCCAATTTGAATATCCGACATCACTCTCTTTAACCGCAACATTTTGATTTTGAAAGCGGAGGCTGGGTTTGGATTTGAATCCCACTGAGTTCGAAGATGGAGCAATCCAAACATTGGAAGATGTCGAAATTAAACAGAAAGATAGCGGACATGTTTGTCTTCTGCTTCACAACGGTGAGTGTGCTGGGATGTGTGCGTGTGTGGTGACATTAAACCTCCCAGATTCCTTTAAATTTGTCAAAACAGCTGAGTAATGATGACACACATTTCCACCACAGCCTCCCGGCAAAAGCGAGCTTCCAGTACACCCACAAACACACACAAAAGACAAAGTGTGCCTCGCTGTTCCTCTTTGACTTTCCTTTTTAATTTACCGATGTATCCCCACTGGAGACACAACTTGTTTTGTTTTGGTTCAGGCCACACATGACTTCCTGTAACTGCCAAGTCGCAGGTACTGGGCAGCAGGTGGGTAGAGGTACTGCAAACAGGCCAAGCATCTTGTATTGCAATCGTGCAAAGAGTTCCAATGATGTCATAAAGAAGGATCAATATAAGATTTGTCCGTTCAACATATTTGTCAAATGTTTGATGGAGGATGTTAGAAAAAAAAAATAGAGCGGTAATATACTGTTTTGAAATACACAGATGATAATGATAACTAATGGTAATAATGAATTGAACTTAAAAAAAAAAAAAAAAAATTAAAAAAGTACCTAAAATCTAAAGTAAATGCCTAAAGGTGAGAATAATTTCATGAGAGAGAAAAACATTGAATTTTCAATAGTAATGATTATAATAATAATTACTTAATAATGATTTATTATTTTGTATTGGGGGACATAATCATCCAAACCTGATGAGTTGTGATGTATCCCAGAAAAACCAGGAGTACACTTTCAGTTTGATCAACAAAAAAAACTTCACTGTCAGATAAATAACCATCAACGCCAGTCATTTTATCTAAAATTAAGATAAAAAGTTCTGTTGCAAAATGGACCATAAACTGCCTCCTATGATTTTAACAGCTGGTTTGACAGCAGAGCCAGAACGTCAATCATTTCTAACAAAAGGGAACGAATCGCCAGAATCAAGGTGTTCCAATGATTTCTTTGTCGGCCATCTTTACAGATTTAGACTCTTGGGGGGCATGTAGCGGCATCGCACACATGATGTAATTGACACACACACGCACGCACGCGCACACACACGAACCCAACATCATCTATTGTGGTGAAAATTGCTTGTGAGTAACCAAAACACCGCTGAGAACCAAAATGAAAAAAAAAATAAACATTTCGCATTGTGTTCTTTTGAATCATCCCATGTTGCAGTCTTGTGGTCACGGCGGCGACAGCCTTCCGCCTGTTTGTCCATCATGCGGCGTGTAACCACGGAGGAAAACACAGAGCAGAGTGTTTGTCGGAGTGGATTACTGGCTGCCAGCACTGTCAAGGAAGGCTCCCATTGTGCGTGTGTGTTCGTTCACACCCCGGCGGGTACTGTTTAAGGGATCACTTACGTGTCTGAAGGTGGTGTGCGCCGCGGGGACGGCGCCCGTCTCCTCCATATACTCCTCCCAGTTAAACTCCGCCTCCTCCTCCTCCATGGATTCGGCGTCTGGATTAATACAACCTGAGGTCAACGATGGCCTTCACCGGAGGCTCAGCGTGCACTTCATCACATACACTCAGTGTATGTGTGTGTGTCTGTGTGTGGGCACAGCAAGTCGTCTTACATAATACAACTAATGTTCACCCTACAAAGCGTTCAGTGCTGCTGTGACTGACTCTTCTTCTGTGTTGGTATATTACGGCTCCAGTCATCCACTGAGTTGGTTTAGGGTGGGATTAGGGCCGGGAAGGAGAGGAGGGGGGAGATTAAAGCCAGGATTCTGAGGAAAAAGCTAAGTTTGAAGGTAAAAATTCTGAGATTAAAGAAGAGGCTGCAAGAAGGAAAAAAAAAAAAAAAAAAAAAAATTAAAAAAGGGGGAAAAAAAAAAAAAAAAAAAAAAAAAAAAAGCTAAAAAAAAAAGAAAAGGGAAAGGAGACTAAAATTTTTTACCCTAAAGTTGTTGGGGGGGAAAAAAATTTGGGGGGGGGGGGGGGGGGGGGGGGGGGGGGCTTCACGT
>CAAKHD010003596.1:8191-23441 GCA_901007705.1 Fistularia tabacaria
ATTTGTCCCAGCTGGAGTAAGCTCGTGCAACCACGCACGCACACACACACACACACACACACACACACACACGCACACACACACACACACACACCTGACTGTACTACCCTCCGCCTGTCCATTCAATGTTCTCAGAGAAGTGTGCGAGAGCTCTGTGCTTCTGAGTCTGAGGAAGAGGTTCCAGCGTGACTGCATCTATGTAAGTATCTCCAGGTCTGTTCTGAGATTCATCTTTCATCCTTGTGATGCAGGACGAGGATGCCAGGCGTTGATGTTTGCGATGTCTGGGTGATACCAACCCCTGCATGATTCAGGACTCTGCTGCCTGGTCCTTCTTCTCCAACACTTTGTCCTGACCTACTGTCAGCACGATGTTTAAGCAGATATGCGTCACATTCATTTTGACTCAAAGGTCAAATAACGATTGAAATCCTAACGCAAAGAGGTCACGGCTGAATATCCGGCAAATACTTGTGACTTCATGTGGAAAGAAGATCCCGGTCCTTCGTGTAGGACCTGAGATAGATTTCACGAGTTCTACCAAAGCCAAAGGTCTTGGAAGGTTTCCCCTGAAAATGTGTTGCTCTTTTGCCAGACTTACATCGGAAACATACTACTGTCCATTAACCCCTTCAAACACCTGGACATCTACACCGAGGAGCTGAGGTGCAGGTATCAGGGTCGCGAGCTGCAGAGGAACCCACCGTGAGCAAAGTCTGGTCGTTCAGTGTATTTCAGCGAAGCAAAAAATGTTTTTAAGCCAATTCAGCAGAGTGCTCTACTTCCCGCTGTCCTCTGATCCAGCCACGTGTACGCCATCGCAGACGCAGCCTTCAGAAGGTCCCAGGCCTCCACCCAGGAGCAGTGCATCATCATCAGGTTCTGACACAAACACCGGCCCGGGGTTCTGCACCTTAACTAGGCTCCGTTCATGTTCGTCTCCCAGTTCATGGATATTCTGGAGCTGTTTGGCAACTGTAGTGCAACGTCAGCCAGAATGTGCACATTGAAAAAGTGCACGTTGTATGTGAGCAGTGGAGGACAGCTGGTTGCCCTGAGGTCCTAGGTGATTGTAAACTCTTGTCTGCTGTTCGGGGAGTCTGCTGGCAGTGGGATAGAAGGGGCTCTTCTACATTTCACATCTCTGTAACCCCTCCTGACGTAGGTGTGACCGGTCCATGTTGGGGGTTGATGGTCCTTGATGATAGAGGCTGCTCTCCTGTGGGCACACATGGGTCAATACACAGTTACTGGATCTGCTAAGATGACTACTGCAGTGTTAGATCAGAATGTCAAGCATCTCTTGTTCTTGCAGTGGCCAGAGTGGTTCAGGAAAGACCGAAGCCACCAAGCTGATCGTCCATTACCTTGGCTCCTTCTATCAGGGCACAGAGCACGATCTACGCCAGGTAATGCAGAGGCAGAGGTAGAGTTTGAGCGGTTGCTTGTGGGTCAGCAAGTGAGAGGGACTGCAAGGGCTCCATCCACGTAACCAGTGGGGTGGTATATTCCTGCCAAGGGCTGAGACGAACCTCAGCCAGGGCTGGATTTTACAAACATTTTTAGCAAGTAGGCATTTTTTGCAAAGGCGGTGGTGAAATGAGGGCTTCCACCCTCTTTCTGCCGCTCATGTAAAAGATGCACCAGCAAGGGCCTTTCAGGATGTGGTCTGTGTAATACCTCTCCCTGTCTTGGTTTTGTTCTCCACAAGCCCATGGAGGTCTTCCCCATCCTGGAGAGCTTCGGTAATGCCAAGACCATCCTCAACGACAACTCCAGCCGCTTTGGCAAGTACCTCCACATTCACATTCTCCAGTGAGTCCAACAAATTTGGTTTTGTCTCAGCCAATGTTCTGCTCATACATGTTGTGGAAGGAGTTTTGGCGCTGACTTTATCTGCTTTGGTTGACAGCGGCGCTGTTGTGGGGACATCGTTGTCCAAATATCTCCTGGAGAAATCCAGGGTGGTCTTCCAGGTGAGAACATTATGTGGGCCGGGCTGTCCTCAAAACACACAAGTTGTCCAGTGTTCCCTTGGGGACAAATGATTTTTGGTGGACCTCAAACCTAATGTGCAACCGAGTTTGTAGACAGAGGTGATGGCCGTACTGTTTGAATGCACAACGGAGGTTGGCGACCACCGGCCAAAGGATTAAATGCCAAAAACAGGTGCTGGTGTTCTGCTTCATTTGCCCTCAGCCTTTGGATCCCGGCTGATGTCGACCCAGTAATGGGTCCTTCGCCTATTCTTCTTTTTTAGTAACCGACAGGACTGGCAAAGACGCAAAGCACAGTCAATGGAGAACAATGAATCACCTTCCTAGCTGGGGTTCTTTCTCCTGCAGGCCAATGAGGAGAGGAACTACCATGTGTTCTATGAGCTGCTGGAAGGCATGAACGACTGGGACAAACAGGAACTCTACCTGCAGGGAGCCGAGACCTACTACTACCTCAACCAAGTACATCACAACCCAGTGAAACCAATCGTTCAGCCGAGCTGCTTTCCTCAACCTCCTCCCCTCATTGTCGATGAACATGTGTCCTGCGAGTAGGGCGGAGCCTGTGAGCTGAAGGGGAAACAGGACAAACAGGACTTCCAGCTTTTGGTTCACTGCTTCGAGACCATTGGGCTCCATGCTGATCAGACCACTACCGTCTGGGCCATCCTCTCCTCCATCCTTCAGCTTGGCAACATCTGCTTCAGTTCTTATGAGGTGTGTGGAGAAGAATGACCTGAGTACGGACATGCCAGGCGTTTGCCATCAAACATTGGCCGGTGATGTTGTTTCAGAGCGAGTCTTTCGAGGTGGCGCGTATCTTCAGCGAGACAGAAGTCCGGAGGGTCGGCGCCCTGCTTCAGATTTCCTCAGAAGCACTGCAGACAGTCATCACACACAGAGTCACGGTCAGTGTTCAGGGCTTGGCCACAAATCATGTGTCAGTGGGAGCCCGCATTCACGGTGATCACCTGTTTCCCAAAACAGGAGACCATCTATGACAGGATCTACTGCCCTCTGTCTGTGGAGAGTGCCATCGAGTCCAGGTGAGAGCAGAAGCAGTAGCTTCAGACACGTTAAGAATCTCTTCTAACGTTTCAACAAGCGTGAAAGGGTTCTCCTCCCGTGTTGCAGAGATGCCATTGCCAAAGCCTTGTACTCAGTGCTGTTTGACTGGCTCATGGAGCAGATCAACGACTGGCTGAGTCCCTCAGAAATGGACAGCACCGTGGGCATCGTAGACATCTACGGATTTGAGGTATATAGCCTACTACCCTGCTAACCCTGTCTGGTCTCCCAGTACTTAGTAGAAAAACAAATAAACAAACTGTGGACAAAGAGGGCTCTCGTTCTTTGCAGGTCAAGAACCAAGAACCTCTTTGGTTCTGGGGGTGGGTGGGGGATATGGGTTTGACCAACAGTACAAGCTAACACTTTATAGCCTGTAGCCAAATAGAAAGAACACAATAACAATATTTAGCAAATGTGCACATCTGTTTTTGGACAGAGACAATGCTCGCTTGTCCTTGCTGAGCCATCACTGGTCCGTGGACTTACAGTCGTGGTGTGTGTTGGTTCCATGACTGCTGGGTGAGGAATGGAGTCCTCAGATGGCTCCAAAGTCCAGCCACCTTCAACGTGGCACCAGACCTTGGACATGCTGTGAATCTATTCTCTGTGCAGGACCTGGGAGTGAACAGCTTCGAGCAGCTGTGCATCAACTTTGCCAACGAGCAGCTGCAGCAATTCGTCAACCAGGCCGTGATCTCTCAGGAGCAGGTGAGCTGGATGAGGGGAAGGATCACCTGGCCTTCAGACAGAGGTGCCGTCAACATGACAACGCTTTTGGGTGAAAATGCAAAACCTTGCGGACGTTTTGTCCTTCTTTCTACACGACAACAGCGTTAGCGGCATCTGAAAATGAAACCGTACGGATACGGGATCCGAAAGGAGAGATCTGAAAATGCGACATTTGGGTGTGTGCTCTGAGGTTTCCGTCCATGGCCATGTTTGGCTGGGTCGACCATACCAAAAATTGGAGCGAGACAGGAAGTGTCTTTATGCTTGTGCGTGTTTAAGTTTATCACAAAATCACAGCTCCAACTATTGGCCTGACGTGAACTTCAGCACCTCTGCCGTCTGACACGGTCTACTGAGCATACAGACCTTTTTCAAAACATCGTCGTCTCCGCAGGGAGCTATTTGAAAATGGTGATTGAAAATTGTCTGTCTGTTTGTCCGTCTGTCCATCTGTCCGTCTTTCCGTCCGTCCGTCCGTCCGTCCGTCCGTCCGTCCGTCCAGGAGGAGTACAATGCCGAGCAGATCCCTTGGTACCCAGTCTCAGTCAAGGACTTCCACTCATGTCTGGAGCTAATTTCCCTCAGGCCTCATGGCATTCTCCGCATCCTTGATGACCAGACGTGCCTTCCTCAGGTACTCAGCCAGACACATGAAGACAGAATGATAATTAGAGTCATTGGTTCATCAAATATATCACTGTCTGTGGGGATGATAAGTGAATTTGGAGTTGTGGGCTGAGGGTGGATGAGCAGATCAGATATTTCCCTCAACCACCAGGCCACTGACCACACGTTCCTCCAGAAGTGCCACTATCACCACGGTTCCAGCCCCTTCTACGCCAAGCCCAAGAACCCTTTACCAGTCTTCACCATCTACCACTACGCCGGACCCGTTACCTACCAGGTGTGAGCCCAAACTGTAACCACACACCAAAGCACCCGTCGGCCTGTGGATATAACAACTCCAGGTCCAACTTCTCCAGGTCCATAACTTTCTGAATAAGAACCATGACCAGTTCAGGACGGAGGTGGTGGAGCTGTTCGCCAGGAGTCGGGTGAAGGTGAGCAAAGTGTGGTTTACTGAGAAATTTACAGAGAAACATGTCGTTCCTCATGTGCCTTCTCTTGATGTTCCTCAGATGGTATCAGAGCTGTTCCGGAAGGTTCAAGACAGCTACATTCAGCAGAGGGAGCTGGGCTGGAGGGGCAAAGGCCTCCGCCAGCTGCCCTCCACCGCCGCCTCACACTTCCTGCAGTCGCTGACCGAACTGACCGGCCGTCTGCAGAGGTACCAGCACCGTGACTGTGGTGGAACCCAGCTGGAACCGGGGCGAAGGCTTAGGGCCGTTTAGGAATCAGGAGGAAGAGCATTGTGGGGGATGAAGGTTCATTAAGTGTTGACAGATGTTGAACTGTTTATGAAGATCATCACAGGAGGGGCTGCTGTGGCTCAGTTTGTAGAGCGGGCATCCCTCCTGGCTGCCGCAGTGTCCCATGGCAAGACATTGATTATTGCCCGAGTTGCTTCTGATGGCCGGGTCGTCACCATCGGTGTGTGAGTGTGTGTGAATGGCTGAAGGTCATCCAGTGCAAATTGCTTTGAAGCTGCAAGGTGTGAAAGTGCTAGATAAGTGGACACACACACACACACACACAGATCTGTTCATGTGTCCATCTCCTCCCTTCAACTCAGGTGCAGAACCACCTTCATCCGTTGTCTGAAGCCAAACTACCTCAAGGTACCATCGGGTGTTCCACGCGGCAGTTCCAGAAGGGCTGTGATGAATGACCTGCCATTTCCTGGTGCCCACAGCTTCCTGGGATGTTTGACCTGGACTATGTGTCCGCCCAGCTGAAGCACGCTGGGATGATGGAGACCATCCACATCCGGAAAGAGGGCTTCCCCGTGCGCATCCCGTACTCCTTCTTCACTGAGAGGTGCCGGCTGATGCCAGGTCTGCAGTTACCCGCACCTTCACTCACAGCTTTACCACCACCTGATCGGTGTCCTACAGGTACGGGCTGTTGCTGATCCAGAGGCCCGCCGAGATCACAGACCGACACGGCACGGTTGCTTTGCTGAACCAAGTTGGTGCAGATAAGGGACAATACCAGCTGGGACTCACCAAGGTGCCCTTAGAGCACACACACATTGATATACAACATCCAGGGGTATGTCAGGGTGTGTGTGTGTGTTTCAGGTGTTCCTCAAGGAGCCTCTGTACCAGCAGCTGGAGGAGAAGTGGAGCAACACTCAGACCTGGGCCGCCATCACCATCCAGAGGAACATCCGGGGGTTTCTCTGCAGGAGGAACTTCAGGTTCTTCAAACAGAAAGCCATCATCATCCAGAGCCACATCCGAGGACACCAGGCCCGGTACCGATTCCCAACGGGCTCATTAGACCCATCGTTAGGTGTTGTGTACCTGAAGTCCTCCTCGGTCTTCCCACAGGATGTTAGCAGTTTGCACATATGTGATCTTTGACAACATTTGCAGGTCTTTATTTGTCTTCATGTGTGACCTTTGTCCTGCTCTGCCGATAATGCCGCCAAAGCTTTGATGGAAGAGCCGGATGCCGATCGTCAAGCCTGCCTTCTGCCGGCTGCTAATGAACCCCTGGCCTCCAGCAGGACACCAGACCCTTAAAAAATCCTGTCTAACACCCAGTGGAAGAGACAGCGCACTGCCTCTTGCATCAGGTTGAAGCACACAGGTTGCCACCTGCAGGCAGGGAGGACCTTTGTATTCAACTTCAACTTGCCTGTTGCCCTCAACATGAAGGATGTCAGAAGGCAACCCCTACGGGCACAGGGAGTACATGAGGTCTCCACGCAGAAAGCACCAGAAGAGGGTTTGGAGCAGAGGAGGGATAGTGAAGGTCTGGGTCGAAGGCTGCTGAGTTTTGGGCTCCTAGGCAGGAGGTCTAGAGGAAGACCAGAGAGGAGGTTTACGGATGGAGAGGAGGTGAACTGGAAGTTGGTTGGTGTGAGAGGAGCGGGTTAGATGGAGGCAGGTGATTGGCTGTGCCGACCCCTGAAGGGAGCAGCCCACTGAAGAAGAAGATATCAACCTCCCCAGCACCTCTCCATCCAGAGGCTCAGCACATCCATGGAACCCTCCATCATTATCCCACCAAGCCTTCATAGCTTTGGCAGCCAGAGGGACTTCATCATCTCCAAAAGATATACAGTGTTTTGTATATAATATTCCATCGACCTGGTGTGAACATCTACAACCTGGAATCCACAACTCTGGTTCCTTAATCTGCCTGAATCTACTGGCTTGTCGGGACTTCACAGCTCTGTCCAGTTCCTGTGGGTCCTGTGGTCACCAAACACAGTGAAACTCTGCACTGCCGTGAAGCCCATTTGCAGAAGTCCATTTCTGAATATGCTCGGGACGTCTTCTTTGCAGTATTATGGGATGTCCATCAGCACTTGGCCAGTGTACAGGTTGTGTGTGACTGTCCTCTCTGGTCCTTCAGGAAGTACTACAAGAGGCTGAAGCAGTCCTTCACCCAGTTCTGGGCGGTGATGATCATAAACAGAAGCACCATCAAGAGACACCACTGGAGGAAGGTATGTTGTTCACCAGATGGTGTCCATGGCAACGTCCCGTTAGTCCGGTTTATGGGTGCAGTCATCTCCAAATCAATCTGAATAGCTGAAGACAACAAGCTGCCGCTGTGAACCTCTCAATGACAGCTGTTCGTCCATGGTGGAGGTCAAAGTTCATTCCAACAACATCCCTGTCCTCTTCCTGGACCCCCGAGGCCCTTATGGCTCTTTCAGGAAGTCCAAGTCATGACATACAAGAACATGACAGAATCACCGTCAGCACACACACACACTCCTGTACATCGAGCCACATGCCCGAGGTGTGTGTTCCGCATTCTTCAGCTTGAACGGCCAATTCCATGACACACTGCTGGACTTTCTTATCTTATAAACAGTCAACGCAAACACACACACACCGATGCTGGACTTTACCCCCATGCTCAGCTGCTCAGCCTCTCCTTCCTGGGAGGTGTCTCGCACTCGGCTCCTGGACTCCCACAGGTAGGCTTCGTCTGCGCCTCCCTTCTTTCTTCATGGCAGACAGAAATGTGCTCCAGGGTGGTCTTCCTCCGCTTCCTTGAGCCCCAGAATCATCATCCTCAGGATGAATGTCACCCTGAGGGGTGGAGGTGTTTGTGTTGTTGATTGGCCTGAGGGCTTCTCAATGTAACAATCTTCTGTGGACTTTGGACATTGGAGGTTCCACTTCCTGCTCACAGGCGGCTGCTAAAACTAATGACCGTGACATCCTGGCCGTCAAGACCTTGGCCTTTCAAAAAACGCGAGGGGGTACTTTTGATTGGAAAAAGCTCTCGGAGGACGATTGGCGTGACCTGACTCCGACGGGGATTCTGCTGATTCTGCAGGATCAGGAGGGACATCGGATACCTTCATTCCTTACCGGACTCAGGTTGATTGGCGTGAGAAGTGGTCAATGATGTGACAGACACGTCTTCACCACTAGCCACCATTTTCTGCAGCTGTCGTGTCTCATGGTTCTGTCTCCATGTCCATGTGGTTGGAGGTAGGCGGTGATGGTGGGGAGGGGAGGGGCAAACACAGGTTTCATCAGGTAAACCAAACTTTGCCGGAACAGTAAGCAGAAGTCATTCCTTCAAATCAGAGGATTTTGCAACTTTGCTTTTTTCCACTGAAAAGGGAAACGGGAAAAAGGGATTTTGCCCAAATGTTGATGTTAGGGAACTGGTTGATGCTCAGCAAGCTAAGCAGTTTGTTGAAAGCATCTTAAAAAGATCCAAAAGAAACCTTTGAACCGTCAACCCTTTCTGTGTGTCGGAAGGAGAGTCCACAGAGCTGCATGACGGCACGCTCAGAAGGTGCGTTTGAATCGTCACGGGAAGGTGGAGCCGGGTGTATTTGGTGCTCTGATTCTCAGAGTTATTCGATAACCAAGGGCGATAATGAGAGGCTGCAATCAGAGAACACATACATGAATGCTGTGTGGCTATCCACACACAACACACACACACACACACACACACACACTCTCTGAGGCAGTTGTTGGGACACCCAGTAAAGCAGCAGCCTGATTCTAAGGCTGCAGGTCCAAGACAACACGGCAGCGCAGTAAAAACAAGTCTTCTACAGAGCATGATAAGCTGAGGTGATGGGGCAACTCCCAAACCATAAAACTCACTGATAAAACAAAGCGGGACCTTTGGAACGGTGTGGTGGAGGCGGGGCGTGGACCTGCTGGAGGAGGAGGATATAAGGACAGGTGCGTCTAAGAATAGAACACAGAGAAAGCCTGCTGAGATGGAGCAGAGTGGAGGACGACGGGCCTGAGAAGGAGGAGAAGAACCTGGAGTCAGGGACAGCGAATGAAGCGAGCCGAGGTGGACGGATAGGAAAGGCTCACGTTTGCCTGGGTTTGTCTTCACTTTCAGGAGATTCAGGAGAGAAACCACGTGAGGACACTGTCGATCACCAACTCTGCTTCTCCAGAAATGGTAAGCATCCCTTGAACCCCAGCCTGCCTCGGTGTCCTCCTTCCCCGCCGTGACACTCTGCTGTTTCCTGGCAGGATGTGGGGATGCTGGAGATCCCCGCCGAGCTGTCGGCCAGGCTTCGCAGCGTAGAAGGTAAACATGGACTCAGCTCCTTTCCCCCTATCCAACGGACATGGAGGCTCAGCTGCTGAGCTGATGTTTCTGTCCTCCAAGTAGGTAAGAAGCAGGTGTCAGGGATCCAAGAGGCGGCGCCTCCACAGGTGAAGGCTGAGCACCATCTCAGCCTGCCTCCAGATGTCGACCAATATCCCTTCTCCCGCTACGCTCAGTCTGTCCTAAAGGTAAGAACATGACTAAGAACATCTGCTTTGTTTCTGGAGAGTGTGTATGCAGGTACTGAAGGTACTGGACCATCAGGTAACTCACTGCCTACAAGCTCTCACACTAAACCCCACTTTTTGGACAACCCTGAGAAGCAGTGCAGATGAAGCTTGTTTTGTAGAAGGACACAACTTACTGGACACTGCACTTTCCTCTTTGTGCTGCTCGTCATGAAGTTAGGTGGTTCAGGCCCATAGCAGACCTCAGCTGTGAGGTCGTCCTCTCCTTTCCAGGGCTGCTCTCAGCAGCTGCTGGTTTCTGGTTGTTCTAGTTAGAGGTTTCCAGCCTCCAAAGGTGGATCATTGACCGAAGCGTGAAACATAATAACCCAGAACATGGATGAGTTATGATCCATGATCTGTTTGTGGATCCTCCTCCAGATGTGATAACGATAACGATGATGATGTTGGTGATGACTTACCCCCTGATGTTTGCTGGAGGCCTTGGCCACCAGGAGATTTGACGTCAGCAGTCCTGAGCAGACGCACAGACATCGATGAGTTACAGGAAAACAAACATGGATTTTTTTTTCACGTCTGATCTTGGACCATATGGTTTCTCCGTGCCTCCTCAGGACACATGGATCCAGCCCCAGGGGTACCCTCTCCAAAGACCACTCACCTCCCTGGAACCAGAAGATGCAAGGACAGCTTTGGAGATTCATAAACTGGTACATGGGAGCAAAGAGGTTCTCCTCTATCAGCTCAAGTTTCTTCTCTTCACCTTGCTCACGGCTGTCCATCTTGCTCCCCTCAGATCATGAGGTTCACAGGTGAGTGGGACCTCGGCGGCCGGCAGGAGCAGATACTGGGCAACTATATCATTGAAAAGGGCCAGAGCCGACCGGCCCTCAGGGACGAGATCTTGGCCCAGCTGGTGTACCACTCCTGGGGTCTCAGTGAGGAGCAGAGCCAGCAGAGGGCGTGGCTGCTGATGGCCTGCTGCCTCAGTGCCTTCACTCCTTCTCCGACTCTGGAGAAACCCCTGATCAAGTAGGTGCTACCCAGAACCTCCACCTCCAACACCTCACACGAGACATACAGCTGGTTTTAAAAAGTAAATTCTACTTGATGGAATGATCTTTGTGTCCTGGATGTGAGATAGCATACTGCTGTAGTTTGCTAACAGCAGTATGGCGACTATTTCAGCTACCTTTGGAGGCCTGCTAGCGCAACACGAAGATGCTAACATTGATGACACCTTGTAAGAATGTGAATGAGACCCATGTTTGGGAAAAGTTTTAGGATGATGAAGGTCTGAGATTCTTCTCTGAACTGTCCTCCTCACATTCTAGCTGCCAACCAGCACAATATTCAATATCCAATGTTAGCTCTCCTCCAGCAAGTTAGCCTTTGATCGTTCACTTCATTTGAAGGATGCTCAGTGTCTCGACAGTGACGCCAGTATTTGTTTTTCCCACAGAACTCAAAAGAGAAGGGAATCCAAGGGGCAGCCGAGACGTAGACTGACGGTTGCTTGACAACCAGTTGTGTCCCGTAGAGTTTATGCTAGGCTGTCTCTCTGAATGTAAGACTCACAACAAGCAGCACCAGTTTAACCATCCATGTTTGTCAGGAACATCAGTGGTCAGGAGGTCATGAGGTTCATGAGGACCCGAACGACAGAAACTGGAAAACAAGGCAACGCGGAAAGCCCATTTGTCAATCCAATACTCAGCGGGGATTTGATGTCTCTGCTGTCGGCTTCTTTGAGCATTAACGGGCATGTAGCTGTGACGTTTCGGTGCTGGTGAAGGTTTTACGCCAGTTCATGATGTCTCTGGTGCAGGTATGTGTCCGACCAGGGGCCGGCGAGCCATCGTGCACTCTGCCAGCACAAACTGCTGACGTCCCTGCAGCTGCCGGCCCCCGTGACCAGGGTCTACCCTCCCAGCCAGCTGGAGTGGACCACCAATCAGAGGAGGGGCACCATGACCCTGGAAGTGAATACCTTCAACGGTAAGACGGTCAAAGAGGGTTTGGTCCTCGTTCTTCTTCGGTGGCATCCTCTAAAAACCCTGGTTTCCAGATGAGACTCTGACAACCGAGGTGGAGTCGTGGACCACAGGAGAGCAGCTGGCTTCTTGGCTTCTCCAATTCAGGTGATCATCTAATCTCACTCACTCAGTCACCTGTCAGGGTTTCTCTCATTAACCCCTTCATGTGCTGCCTGTGAGGCAGAGGTGTGCCAGAAGCAGCCATGGGCTGGTCCGTGTCTCTTCTGACCGATGACGGTTGGTCTGATCTGGCCGGCTCTGACTTTGTAATGGACCTGCTGGCTGGAGCAGAAGCTGAAGACCTGCCTCCAGCGGGCACCCCCTCAACCACCAACACCGACTACCTGTTCAGCAGCCAGGGAGACGGGTAGGGCATGTCCTGCATTGGAGGTTTCCAGGAAGGAATTTGCTCTAGCCGCTCAACATCTGTGCATATTTGTCCTCCAAAGGATGCAGCTAGCAGAGGCAGATGACTTCATCCCACCAGCCCCGGCCACGCAGGCTCCTCAGCTGCCCCAGTTCGAGGGAAACCCCTGGGGCAGGGAGTATCCACAGGAAGGTACTGGACGAGAGCTGAATCACCACGGAGTGTCTGATGACCCGACTTCTCCGAGGAGTCTCTGCAGAGCTTCCCACCTGATGACCTCAAGTAACCCTTTTGCTCCCCTGATCCCAGGTCGAGGGCGGCAGGTGGACGCCTTTGTCGACGACCTCTATCACAACGTGGGGGATCAGGGACCCGCAAGTCAGGTGACCCGTTCAGTCCCAAATTAGCGATTAGAGGATCTGTGAACATCAACACCACCAGCACTGCTCACATGGTGTGTGTGTGTGTGTGTGCGTGCGTGTGTGTGCGTGTGCGTGTGCGCGTGTGTGTGTGTGTAGGGCATGGAGAGAGTAGCCAATCTAAATCGCAGGATTCGTGGCGGCGGAGGGATTGGTCCAATGCACCCTGGCATGTATGGAGCTGGTAGGAACGTTTCTTCTTCCACCCTTCAAACACACACCTCAGATGTTTTGAGCAGCTTCTTCTAAAAGAGAAAAACCTATCAGACAACCCTTGACTCACCACTGGCTATCAAAGTGCTGGACTCACTTGTTGAAACAGAAGCAATGACAACTGAATCGCCGGTTATGTATCTTGATGCCCACCAAACAGCTAGATGTTTCTGGACAATCACAGTGTACCTTCTGAGCGCAAGTGTCCTCTGGACACTGCAGAACTGCTACTATTACTACTACTGCAGTCGCTTCCTGTGAAGATAACGGGAAACAGTGACACCACAAACTCTTGTTGCGGCCGTTCCTTTGTCCTCCTACAGTCTCAGCCAACGATGTGTCTTTCAGGGATGCCGATGACCATGCCAGCCTATCCAATGGGTAAGAAACCTACCTCTTCTCCACCCAGGAGACTCACATCTTCACTTGTCTCGGATAGATGATCAGACCAGGAACCAGCTAGAACATGTCCTATCTACATATCTGTCTGCTTCTGGGAAGGAGCTCAGCCTTTGTAAAATGGGTGTGGGTGGTGATCTTCGCTGATGATCTGAATCCCAGTGACCAGGAAAGGCCTGGGACAGGTTCAGTGCAGAGTTTTCAAGAAACCTTTTTTTAAAGCTGCAAACACCTTCAGAAGGTTCGCGTGGAGAGGAGCTCAGAGCAGCGGTGGGCTGGTCAGGTAACCTTCAGAAGGTTGGCGTGGAGAGGAGCTCGGAGCAGCGCCCTGCTGGCGAACCTACGGAATGACAGGCCGGTATGGGGGAGTCCTGTTACAAGCAGGAACCGGACCTCCTGTTCGAGATGGATCCTGATAGGGCCGGACTCAGATGTTTGACCTGATGTGACTCGTCCATCCGTGTTCCCGTGTGGTCCTGCAGGGATGCCCCTGAGCCCCACCATGCCGGCCTACGGTGCAGCTCCCACGATGCCGCTGGTGCAAGGTCCCTTTCTTTTGCTTCTTCTAAAACGTGTGTGAGATCCCGTCCCGGCTCTCTGGGTTCTGATTGCCGTCCTCCTCCTGCAGGCATGATGATGCCCCAGGCCCCCGTGATGGCGCCCCCCATGGCGGACCCCATGCAGATGGCAGCGTCTCAGCAGGCCTTCATCAACCAGCAGGCCGCTCTCATGGTGGTGCCAGTAGATCTAATCCTCCGATTCCACGTGCGTCTGCGTCCTCCGTTTAACGCCTCCCACCTTCTCCGCCCCGGCGTCCTCAGGCGCAGCAGATGACCACGCAGGCCTTGAACCTGTCCAAGCAGCAGACGCAGGAGGAGCAGAAGAAGCGTCGGTCGTCTGAGAGGAGAAGCAGACAGCGCTCCCCCTCCCCCCCCTCCCCCCGGGCCCGCTCCCCTCCCCCGCACAAACACACACACACTCAGCCGGAGGTACTGCTGCCCGTACGACTGCTACTACTACTACTACTACTACTAGTACTACTACTACTAGTACTACTACTACTAGTACTGCTACTGCTGATACTGCTACTACTACTACCACTACTCAACTACTACTACTACTATTGCTACTTCTGATACTGATACTGCTACTACTACTACTACTACTACTACTACTACTGCTACTACTACTGCTACTACTACTGCTACTAGTACTACTACTAGTACTGCTACTGCTGATACTGCTACTACTGCTGCTACTACTACTACTACTGATACTGCTTATACTGCTACTACTACTACTACTGCTGATACTGCTACTACTGCTGCTACTACTACTACTACTACTACTGATACTGCTTATACTGCTACTACTACTACTACTGCTGATACTGCTACTACTACTACTACTACTACTACTACTACTACTACTGCTGATACTAATACTACTATTACCGCTGATACTGCTACTACTACTACTACTACTGCTGATACTACTACTACTACTACTACTGATACTGCTACTACTACTCAACTACAACCACTACTACTGCTACTGCTGATACTGCTGCTACTACTACTACTACTACTACTGCTGATACTAATACTACTATTACCGCTGATACTGCTACTACTACTACTAGAACTGCTGATACTACTACTACTACTACTACCACTGATACTGCTACTACTACTCAACTACTACTACTGCTGATACTAATACTACTATTACCGCTGATACTGCTACTACTACTACTACTACTACCACTGATACTGCTACTACTACTCAACTACTACTACTACTACTGCTACTGCTGATACTGCTGCTACTACTACTACTACTACTACTGCTGATACTAATACTACTATTACCGCTGATACTGCTACTACTACTACTACTACTGCTGATACTACTACTACTACTCAACTACTACTACTACTACTGCTACTGCTGATACTGCTGCTGCTGCTACTACTACTACTACTATTACCGCTGATACTGCTACTACTACTACTACTACTACTGCTGATACTGCTACTACTACTCAACTACTACTACTATTACCGCTGATACTGCTACTACTACTACTACTACTGCTGCTACTGCTACTACTACTCAACCACCACTACTACTGCTACTTCTGATTCTG
>CAAKHD010003596.1:23461-45670 GCA_901007705.1 Fistularia tabacaria
AATACTGCCATTCCTCCTCTTCTTCCTATTCCTACCCTTCTTACAGCTGATCTTGTTACTCTACCTCTACTACTACTACTACTACTGCTACTGCTGATACTGCTGCTGCTGCTACTACTACTACTACTATTACCGCTGATACTGCTACTACTACTACTAGAACTGCTGATACTACTACTACTACTACTACCGCTGATACTGCTACTACTACTCAACTACTACTACTACTACTACTGCTACTGCTGATACTGCTGCTACTACTACTACTACTACTACTGCTGATACTAATACTACTATTACCGCTGATACTGCTACTGCTACTACTAGAACTGCTGATACTACTACTACTACTACTACCGCTGATACTGCTACTACTACTCAACTACTACTACTACTACTACTACTGCTGATACTGCTACTACTACTCAACTACTACTACTATTACCGCTGATACTGCTACTACTACTACTACTACTGCTGATACTGCTACTACTACTCAACTACTACTACTACTACTGCTACTGCTGATACTGCTGCTGCTACTACTACTACTACTACTACTGCTGATACTACTACTACTATTACCGCTGATACTGCTACTACTACTACTACTACTGCTGATACTAATACTACTATTACTACTGCTGATACTGCTACTACTACTCAACTACTACTACTACTACTGCTACTGCTGATACTGCTGCTGCTACTACTACTACTACTACTACTGCTGATACTACTACTACTATTACCGCTGATACTGCTACTACTACTACTACTGGGGTCCCCACAGCCAATCATCTGCCTCCATCTAACCCTCCTCCCTCTAACTAACTAACTAACTAACTTCCTGTCTTCTTTTCCTTCCATCCATAAAGTTCATCTCTGTTCCTGCCTGGCATCCTTCTACCAGATCTTCTCCATCCCTCCTCTGTCCACGTCCAAACCGTCTCAGTGTGACTTTATCTCCAGAACATCTATCACGTGCTGTCCCTCTGACGGACTCCCTCCCGATCATCTCCATCCTCCTCCCTCCCAAAGAGGAACCTCCACATCTTCATCTCTGCCACCTGTCTTCTCCTGGGTGTCTCCAAACCAGACACCACGGCTGCTCTTCATCTTCTCCGTCTTTCCTCTCCTTCACTGTGTGGTACTCGCTGATCACCTTGTCACCTCTCCCCACCCATTCTCACCTGCTCGCTCGCACATGGTTCTCCACCTCTTCTCCACCCTTTCCTTTGCTCTGGACTGTTGACCCTCGGCACTGAAAGATCGGATATAAAACGATTCAAAAGGCACCAGCGAGGTCTTCATGTTTTCCTCCAACAGACGGCGAGAGCAGCAGAGCGGGAAGATCCGGGGGACCAGAAGTCCTTTAAGCACAAGAAGGAGTACTTCCAGAAGATCGGTGGGTCTTCACATCTTCTCTAGGAGTTCTGGAAGGAGCAGGTTTAATCCGTTGGCAACAGATGGACAGGAAAATGTGACACTTGGAAGAGAGTGTCACGAAGTTTTCAGTTTCTATTGTGCTTCTCAGACCTTCTGTCCGGTGGGGGCGCAGGTGTCCACACCAGTCCTTGCACTGTTTCTGTCGGAGTCCTGGTCAGCGACAATTCACCGTTATTGATCAGCCTTCTTCTCTCCCCTTGGTCCTCAAGGTCTGTCACCTCAGGGACCTTCTGCCTCGACCCAGCACAACCCCTCCCCACGACCAGCACAGCCGGCGCCTCCGCCCACTGCACCCAAACCTGAAGGTGAGAGCACGCCTTGGAGGATCACTAGATCCCAGAGCACCTCCATGTGTGGAGAACCGATCGGCTGAATATCAATGCCCCCCCCCCCCCCACCCCACACACACACACTCACACTCAGACTTCCTACCCCCAGTGAGGCGGACCAGGTCTCCTCCGGCCCGGTACCCCGACCCGCCCAAACCGGTAGAGCCGGTGGCCCCAGAGTCCAATTTGTCTGCTGAGCCCACCTCCAGCATCCGAGAGATCATCAAGCTGTTCAACAGCCGCCCGCTGCCTGAGCCCAAGGCCTTCGAGCCCGTCAGGTCAGTGTCCAAAGACCCACCTGGAAATTATTACATTTACTTTTGTGTCCCTTTGCAGTGTCGGAGTACTCTGACTCCAGGGTCTCCAGGAGCTCCGGGGTCTCCAGGGGCTCCAGGAGCACCAGCTGCTCCGAGCCTCGGACTCAAACAGACTCCTTCTATCCTCGCAGGCATCCGACAAAGCAGTTTGTCAAGAAAGTCGACCCCAAAGAGGAGGCATTGGCTAAACTCAGAAACCAGGGCCCGGTGTCTCCACAAAAGGTCAGGGGTCAACATATTCAGGACATGCACGCTCCAGTACCCTGTCAATGCGCCGTACAAGACTGAGCACCTGTACTGACCGAACCCGACAGAAGCAGTGGGTTCCCCCGCCGTGCAAGGAGTCGCCTCCGATGGGGACGTCTTCCCCCAAGTCTTCTCCCTCGTCCAGCAGGAGGTCTCGTGTCATTTCCAACTCCATGAGGCAGAAGCAGCGTTCCCTGGCGGACCTGTTCAGCGCGCAGCGCTCCAGACAGCAGCAAGCTCCTCCCCCCAGCCCACCGCTGCCTCCCGCCCCCCCGCCGCCGCCGCCGCCCGAGAGCATCCCCGAGCCTCCAGACATGGCGGCCCCCCTACTGAGTGGGTGATGTTCACAAATCATCAGCTTCTATCCCCTTCCCATGGCTTTGACGGGGTTTCTCTTGAAGATCCTCTTTTCCTGATTCTGAATAAGTGCACCCTCCGCAGTAGGAGACCAGACGCAGGCCAGTGTCGGACCTCCTGAGAGCGGGTCGGAGGGGTTCGGGTTGGAACCGTGACCTCAGCCATCGAGGACACTTTTTTGAGGAAATGTTAGACAGCTGGGAATCAACACAGTTCTCGAAACAGGGACCCCGTGTTCGATTAGTTTGTCCGTCACATGATCCGAGAACAGATGGGAAGCATGAACCGTGTCTCCAGAACGTCGAACGCCAGGGTGGAGGACCTCTTCTCGCTCCCTCCAAATAAGAGTGAAACTAACGAATGACCTCTCCTTCCAAACAGCAGACGACTTGCCAGCCGAGGAGAACCTTCCCGCCGAGCTGCACCGCTTCTCCACCTTCGTCCACCTGACCTACTCCAGAATGCCGGGAAAGCTCTTCCTGCGCAAAGAGGTAAGAAATGCATGGTGCCATCTTGTCAAGTAATACCGTCTCCTTCCTGGGGAGGCACTGTTGAGTCGGCGTACTGTTATCACTGCTCTGCGTGAATGAGCTGTCGTCATGATATGTGACTCATTTTTGAGGCCACCCTGTGGAGCAAACCCGTGGCCGGGGCAGAATACGGGCCGGAGGTCAGCCCTCAACGTTCCACACAGCAGACGATCTGCAGAGAATCCTGCATTTAGAAGAGCTCGTTCCACTCAGCTCGTGTCCCTCACACCTCCCGTTATCGGGAATTCATGCTTGAGAGATCCGATGGCGCCCCTCTTCATCCATCGGGAGCCACCATTTCTTGTGTAGCAGTGGCTGCTTCCACCGTCGGACCCGCTGGAAGTTACCCCGGTGTCAGGAAGGGCTGCAGTGTTGGATGGTGATGTTACCTGGAGCTGCAGCACACTGTGGGCCCATTCGAAATGCCACAAACTCAGATTTGAGCTGTGTTTGAATGCGTGCGCTTCAGTCTTCTGGGGCTGCCGCAGCCGTCTGGCTTTTCACGCTCCTGCTCTCGGTTCTCCTCGGCCCGTCTCCTTGGAGACTCCACCCCGTGAGTCAGCCGCAGAGAGGCTGATCCAACGCCACGTCTTCATCTGAGCGCTGTTCCATCACAGTGATCATCTTGTTCCATTGTTTGGTGATCTCACCAACTTCACATGGAATTCAGTGCAGCATCAACAGCCTGACGACATGAAGCTGCTCCACGTAGCTGAAGGTCACACTGGACGTTCCTCGGTTCATGGGCAGATCAACCTGGACCGATCACCGTCCTGGTTACCGTAGCCGGTAGTGACTTGTGCCACGAAGCCCACGGTGGAGGCAAAATGTCAGGATGTGCTGATCTCTGGAGAAAATGTGATGTAGGACTCGAATTCTGCTCCAGGAAAGGTTGGTGAATCCTGACACCAGTGTGGAGCAGGAGCTTCCAGCCACAAACAGCGGCTCAGCACTTTAATGCCTGGCTTAACGGCACTAACCCCCAAACCCACCAGCGGTTTAGAGAGGCATGTTTTCTTTAAGAATTCGCCCAAATCCCGGCGAGAGTGTGAGGAGGCTGGAAAATCCCCGTACGGTCAGATGGAGGTGGCAGACGGACTCTGGCTGGATCACGAGCTGCACTTCCCGCAGCTTCCAGCCGTCCGCATCCATTTGCCGCTCCGAGGCTCACCGACATCTCTGTCGGGGGGATTTGACAGAACGCGTCTGAAAAGGCCGTTCAAGTTGCAGAATTGTCGGCCGTTTTCAAACAGCTCTGATCCGTGTCGCTTCCACACGGATTTCACTTTCCATCCTCCACCTTCATCTGAGCGCAGCAGGTACCGGATGCTTTTCCTGGCTTCACCTGCGTCCCGGGAACCTCAGGCGAGTCGAAGTTACGGTGTAAAAAAAGTAACTTGGGCTGGCGGGAGAAAAACGAATTTGTTTAAAAACGTCTTTAAATGGTTGGCCATGTTGATCTTCTAGTTAGATCTTCACCAGAGGACGGAGGACCTCCAGAATGAACACGTTAGTGAGTGTTCATTAAACATCAATCACTCCTTTCACTTCAGTGTTTTCAGTGCTTTTCGCAGATACTGACGCGTACCTTGACTTCAGCAGGGCTCAGAGTGCCAGACCTTCACTATCGGAGGACTTTTTCCACAGTGAGGTTTCAGGGCTTCCTCTGACTGGAGAGGTGTGGTCCCCCTGTTACTGTCCTGCTGCCACAGCGTGAAGACCTTAGCTGTGCATCTGCAAATCAGAGCTGTGCTTTCCAAGAATGAAGGACAGTCTTGAACCAGGTCCATTAGAAAGGCGTTTGTGGCTCAGTGAACACAGAATCCCTGGAGACCACCTGCAGCTCCATGACGTGAACAAGCCAAATGGCCAAAATGACTGAAAGGGTTGAGGAGATAAAGACCTTCTTGGCTCACCTTAACTTTGGTTGTTGTCATCTGCAGGTGTTTTACCCCAAAGACATCTTCAACCGACCCTACGTCCTGAATTTGCTGTGCGAGCAGGTCAGTGTCTCCACAGTGTCTGGAAGTCAGCGCTTTTTCTCCGGCGGAAGCGATCAAGCCCTTGATGCTGATGCTGTCTACTGTATGACACTGTTCAGATCATGAGGGACACCTACTCCGACAGCTGCATAAAGATCAGCAAGGAGGAGCGGAGGAACATGAAGGACCTGCTAGGTGTGTCCTGACCGTCCTGGCTGCTCATCAGCAGGAGGAACTGTGACAATTAACGTTAACTCCATTTCTGCACGTCACTCGGCCTGTTTGTGGTCCTGAAACAGCCAATTTCAACGTGGGGACGACGATAAGCACCATCCAGGACGACAACATGAAGCGGAGGATCGTCATCGCTGCCCGGGACAACTGGGAGAATTACTTCACTCGCCTCTTTGCTGTGAAGGTGAGCGTGATTGGAGAAGAAAAGGCTGATGGGCTTTGAGGAGACCCTTCGCGCGTCACTCAGATCTTTGTCCGCGGTGCAGATGGACAGCGGCGACGCTCATTTGCTGGGCGTATCTCATCGCGGCCTTCGTCTCCTCAACCTGGCCAGAGCTTCGGGCATCAACCCCAAACACCTCCATCTGCTCAGAAACCACAGGTCAGCCCCTCTAGCATCCAAACTTCACCAATAAGAAGCTCCTCAAACAAGGAGATGAAAGCCTGTCGATCGCACGGACACTCCAGAAGAGCTCTCGTTAACATGCTGAGCTATCTTCACCGGTGTCTTTATCCTCGGCCTGGTCCAGCTTTGCAGAGCTGCTGTCGATCCGACTCCTCGGTGCCGACACAGTGGAGCTGCAGCTGACCAAGGAAACACTCACGCTGCGCTCGTCCAAAGCGCCGCAGATCACCGCCATGGTGCAGCTCTTCCTCCAGGAGCACATCAAGGTACATTTCTGGTCCTCCTCCTCGGCCCCGTCGGTCAGCTCCTTCTGATCGGGCTCCATCTCCGCCCCCAGGACTCCGGTCATGTCGTGGCACTGAAGAGCTTCATAACGGAGGACAAGAGTCTGCTGAGCTTCAGCCGAGGCGACATCATCAAATTGCTGCCCATGGAGGTTCTGCAATCAGGTGGGAGACCGGCCTTTGGTCTCCTGCAGGTCCTGCTGGTTGGAACCAGCAGGGCTGGAAAGATGTCGTGTTAAACACATCCCAGTCGTTTCTGTGTCAGATTCTCTTTCAGGAGAAGAAGAGCTGCTCCTTCCAATCAGCACGTCTCCTGTTGGAGAGAAAAGTGACCTGGACACTCCAGTGTTTGTATTGGAACAGTTTTTTTCCCACCAGAAACACTGACCCTCCTGTGCTTCTTTACCAGGTTGGTGTTTCGGCAGCACGGGGGGCCGTTCCGGTCTTTTCCCACAAGATGCCACCCAGCCGTCTCCTGCGCCGGACTACCACCATCTCCACCTGGATCGCAGGGACAACAGGAGGAAGAGCATGAGGGGGGCCGGCCGACACCCAGGCCCGTCCACCAGTCCCAGCAGAGGCGCGGAGTCCGAGTGGCCTGCCAGCAGCGTCTCCGGCTGCGAGTCGACCCTGGACTCGGAGCTTCCCTCGGCAATGGTCGAGTTCGCCGTGAAGTACTTCAGGTACGACCGATGAGCGGCGGCTCCGGCTGAACGCCCGGGGGACGTTTGGTCCCACCTGATCTCTGGGCTGCTTGACACAGAGTGGAGAACACCGGCCAGCCGTCCGACGGGAGGAGCTTCTCAGACGCAGTTCAGTTCACACAGGTAACGGCCACTCCTGTGGTCACCACTCCTGAATCAGCTGTTCACTCACACGTTCTTTGCATCATCCCATCAGACACCGATCCAGGAGTCCCTCATCCTCTACAGTGACCCTGAGATCAACGAGCTCTCAGTGAGCTGCTTCATGAGTGAGTCCAACGCCAATCCTGTCCAATCTGTCAGGATCAGGGGACCGGCTGCTGCCTGGGTTCTGAACCCAAGACAACCATGGAAAACCCCTCAAAGAACCGCCTCTCTGGTCGCGTCTGAAACCTCCTGGGTTCGTTGGCAACGAGACAAAAGTTTGTTTTTCCTCTGGTGATGGAAGCCTTCACCTCAGGTTGTTCCGAAACACCCCATCAAAACAGCCCATGGCATTGACTTCGAGCAGCGTTCCCACAGAACTACACGAGACGCTGGCGAGAGGACCTCGGACTGGTGGTGGAATCACACAGCTCACTGATTTATTTTGATGTTAGCTTAGCTTTGTTTTTGTAATGATGAATCAATTTGTGTTGTTTCTCTGGAAAGAAAGATAAGCCAAACCCCAGAGAGACGAGGGCGCAAGCAGTGGAAGCTCTCGGCAGTTGGTCCAAACGAGTAAACGGGTTAACACGGAACTCAAACTACTGCTTCCATGTCTGTGGTTCCTGGCTTGGGTCGCATGCTCTTCAGACCGGGGTGCTAATCACAGTATGGCAGGCTGCCGCCGCAGCCCAGCAGCCCTGCTGTTCACACGCCCCTCTCACAGGGCGACGCACAGCTGAAGCCATGAACGCAGCCTCTACTGCCATCTTCTGACCAAACTGTTTTCTCCAAAGGGGTTCAGGGAAAAATAATCCAAGTGATATTTTCTAGAAGGCTCCATAAAATATGCACACTGACCAACGGAGCCGTTGTGAGGGACACGATCAGAGCAGAGCGGCCGCTTTGGGCAGAAGCCCTCCGAGGGTCCGGGGTCTGTTGACGGAGTCGGGGTCATCCCCTGGCAGAGGAACGTGGCCAGAGGCCTTTGTAACGGGAAAGGGGCCCCGCTGGTCGCTCAGGTCTGACTCTCTGAAGAGGGCAGGTGTAGAACCTTACTCCGCTGACCTCCTCTCGGCTCTGCTTGCAGACTTACTGAAGTTCATGGGTGACGCGGAGACGGATAGCAGCCCGTCCGACTGCATGAGCCAGATCTTACTGGTGAGTGTGCTCACCGGCGTGCACCCGTGCAGGCCTGTCATGGACTCCAGCCCGAATGAAAGAGTGTTTTTCTGTCCCCGTCCAGCTGGGGAAGGAGAGGGAGCTGCTGAGAGACGAGATTTACTGCCAGGTCATCAAGCAAACCACCAACAACCCGGTCAAGTCAGTGTGCTCGAACCCGGCTTCCGAGGCCTCGTCTTCAGAACATTACCTCACCGTCCGTCTGCGAGCATCAGCCCGCCTGCTAAATGTCGTGCACCCTGTGGACCTGCGCAGGTGCAGCGCTGTCCTCGGATGGAGACTGCTGAACTTGACCACCGGCTGCTTCCTGTGTTCTGCCACCCTGCTGCCTTATGTCTCCCGCCACCTTGATGATATCTGCCAGGACTACAGCCACCCTCACCAAGGTGGAGTTTGACTGAAGCAACCACAGCCAAGACAAGCAAAAGCATGTTTGTGGGTGTGACATTGGTTTCTTCTGATGGAGTTGATGGAACGTTGTCCTTGTGGAGTTGATGTTGTGCCGACCGGAGTTTCTGGTGTCTTGTGTTATTATCATTGAACATCCTTGCATCCGGATAGGAATTATTTAAAAATGTTAATCTGAAAAATGCTGATTTGATCTAATGTTAATCCGGGCTACAAATTCATGATAAATTGGGCACTAAAAAGCCCCAGAGCCTCCATGAGAATCTCCATGATGCTCCACCCAGCATGCGCTGTGATGAGACCGCGCGGTACTCCAGCCGTGTTAAAGTTGTCCGTGTGCTCAGAGACGGCGTCGGTGTGCCAGGAGAACCTTCAACGATCCCTGGCGTTCGGCAGCCGTCGCAGCATTCCGTCGCCCGCTGAGTTGGACGCCATCCTGGCAAGTCGACCTTCTCGCCGGTGTGCGCAAAATCACGCTGCTCGGAATCTCTTGGACCTGAAGCCACGGTCTTGGTTTTCTGCAGGCTGGAAAAACATGTCGGCGCGTTCCCATCCAGCTGCCCGGAGGCACCGAGTTCCCCATCAGGATCCGCAGTTTCACCGTAAGATCTGACTCGGCCCTCTCACGGGATCTTCTGCCGCAGCTTCTCCTGATGAGGCCTCTCCGCTGGTGTCTCCCTCTAGATGACAGCGGATGCACTGAAAGAGTTCTGCACGGAAATGGGCGTCTCTGACATCTCAGAAGTCAAAGAGTTCTCCATCTTGTGCACCCGCCAGCAGGGTAAATCAGGCTGGAGCTCCAGCCGCTGACCGTGTCTGCCCGTCCTTCCAACAGCTCCCATTTCTGTCGCATTTCCGTCTCTACTCAGAAGAAGAATACAAAGTCACTCCTCCTCCTCCACCTTCCACCGCGTCGTCCTCTTCATCTTCCGTGCCACCGGAGTCTTCCTCCACACCGCCCTGCTCTGCTGTCTGGCTAACCTTTCACCCGCCGCTGCTTTGCAGTCACCGATCTCCTTCAGATGATGTTGTCCATACAAGATGTCTTAGTCCACCTGTAAACCTCTGCGAGTCCATACTTCTCGGTAGAAGTCTGGATCCGGACGGCGCGGACATCGTGACGCCGATTCTGTCCAGACATGGGCGGTGCCGTCAGCAGATACGGTTCCTCCTGGGCTCACGCGCAGGACAGCTGTGTTGGAGGACCATCTGCTGGCGCAGAGGTTCATCAAGTCACAGATGGATATGATTGATGACTGACTGTCTCCTCCTCCCTCAGATGGGCTGACACGTCCTCTCCATCCTGAGGAGTATGTGATGGACTTCCTGCTTGATGACGCCTCCATCCTCTTGTCCCTGAGGAGATTGATGTGGTTGTACCCTCTGAGCTTCACAAGTGACCTCTATGTGGACGTCCACTACCAGCAGGTGACCAGAGGGGCAGAGGAACATCCAGTCCTGTTGTACAGTACTCCTAATCTGTGTGTGTGTGTGTGTGTGTGTGTGTGTGTGTGTGTGTGTGTGTGTGTGTGTGTGCGCGTGTGTGTGCGCAGCTCCTTGGTGACTACCTGAATGGGCGGCTCCCCCTGCCTCCTGCTGCGGGAGGCTCCTCATCGGTCCAGCAGATGGCGGAGCTGTGGGCGCTGCAGCATCAGGCTCAGGGCCTGGAGAACCAGCCCTCCCTGTGAGTGGACCTCACAGGTTTACATCTTGTTTGACCTCCGGGGAGGTCAGATGGAGCGCCAGCAGCTTCGTGGAGCTTCTAACTCTTCCGCTCTGTTCTGTTGCTTCCGTCTGGAAAATCCCGGTATCTCCAGGAAGCAGGCCCGGGAGTACCTGCCGCCACAGGAGGGGTCGGGCCGCAAGGCGGAGGAGGTGCACTCCTTCTGCCTGGGCCAGATAGCTGCCATGGAGGGTCTCGGCCCTCGAGACGCCAAAATCAGATTCATCGGTAGGTCCGGTCGGACGGTCCGCCCCCGTCCCCCGTCCCCCGTCTCTGAGCGTAAGGAGGTTTGTCTCGTTGTCCTTCAGAGGTGCTGAGCACGCTGCCTCTGTTCGGCTCCAACACCTTCACGGCCAAGAAGGTCAGCCAGCGGAGCTGCCCCTCCCCCTGCACGGTCAGCGTCAGCCCAGAGGGGGTGCTCTTCCTTCACCCCAAAACACAGGTACTTCCGTCTGCTCGCCGTCTGCGCTCAGGGCTAATCTGGAGCTGGAGCACAGAGTCTGCATGGGAGAGGAACCCTCGACGGGAAGCCTTGTTGCAGATGCTCGCAAACAGCTGGAACCACTGCCGTGACATCCACCCTCGTTTGGTCACTGATAGCACGGCGTCACTTGTCCGGGTTCCCCCCGGCGTCCAGCATCTTATTCCACCCCGATTCATCCTGACCCTCCACGCATCTTCACTGCTCCACCAGGCTGCTTTCCACCCAGAACCTGTCTCACTGTTGGGTGGTGTTACCTTCACACACATCTGGGAGTGCTCCAGCGAGCTTCTCTGCCACCCACGGCTTCTTCAGGACACCTTCTTTGGGACTCTGTCTCCCCTTGTAGCCAAACACCCACAGAGGCAATGCAGCGCCTTCAGCGCTCTGGAAGCAGCCAGGATCGGATTGATCGGCCAAGCGTGTTCACACTTACGAGGAGCTTCGGAAACACTTTGGCTCTGGTTTTCAGTTTCACCCTGTGTGGACTGACGGGGTCTCGAGATGTGGCCCCGTGATTGGTCCAGGGTGAAACCCCTCCTCTCGTCCAATCACAGCGGGGACAGGCTCCAGCCCCCGGCAGCCCTGACCGCAGGATCAGACGTGTAGATAATGAATGAATGAATGAATGAATGAATGACCTGCGGTGTGTGTGATGTTCCTGCCGAGCAGGAGCGGCTCTTCCACATCCCCCTGGCGGACATCCAGTCCATAAACACCATCCGGCCCAAGAAGAAGGGCAAGGTGCCCAACATGGACATCCAGTACAACAAGCCAGGCCGGACCAAGAAGGTCACCCTGCACCTTCAGCAGGTAGCCGCTCGCCCTCCCCTTCGCTCCTGTTGGAACTTTTCTTATTGCAATTATTAACTAGAAGAGTAATTACTAGAGAATGAAGGCGATCAATAGTTACACTGGAGTTGGATTCACTAACAATGAGAGGTGTGTCATGCCATCTAAAATATATGTGTGTGTGTGTGTGTGTGTGTGTGTGTGTGTGTGTGTGTGTGTGTGTGTGTGTGTATGCGCATGTCCAGGCCAAGGAGCTGTGCCACATCCTGGCTCGTCTCATTGGAGAGCTGATCCGGCCCGCTGTCAACAGCTCCATCAAACAGGACTGATCTGTGTGTGTGGGTGGGTGTGTGCGTGTGCGCACGTGCGTGAGTGCGAGTGTTTGTGTGTTGGGCTGTGTGGCGGGGGTTTTTGGGTGTGTGTGTGTGGGGGGGTGCGGAGGTATGGGTGTGCGTGTGTGTGTCTGTGCGTGGGTGTGGGTGTGGGGGTCTGGATGTATGTGTGTGTGGGTGGGTGGGTGTGGGTGTGGGTGTATGTGGGTGTGGGTGTGGGTGTGGGGTGTGTGTGTGTGTGTGTGTGTGTGGGTGGGTGGTGACACTGATGGTAGTAATGACAGGAAGTGCTCACAGCTGGAAGGAATCTCAGCTCAACACAAATCATTAAGTCTTGAGTGACGTCTCTGCTTTCAATGATGTGATAAAATAATTGAACAAAAGTACATAATCAATAAAAGTATCAGAAATACATGTTGATCAATATGTGGGCTTCCCCTAAATTAATCTATAACAATTAAAGAAAGTCCTGGTATATTAAAGAATTGGCTTCTTTTGATTATTCTAACTATTATCATTATTATCGTTATTGTTATTCTTATTATTATGATAAAGGAAAGCAATGCTTGTGTGCAGCCTGAACCCACCAGCAGGGGGCAGCACCCTTCCAGGGTTCACCCTCTCCTGCCTCTTCACCGATGACCTTTGGAGAACCTTTTTTCATGTTCTCCTGCCTGGGTTCTCTCCGGGTTCTTCATCTTCCTCCCGCGGTCCAAAAGCAGCCGCTAAGTTCTTTGAAGGCTTATTCGTCTGTGGGCATGAATGAGAGGGTGAAGAGCTGGACCTCCGTGTGGTCCTGTGATTGACAGGCGGCGGTCCTGGCTAAGCCCCGCCTCTCAACGGTGTCGCTGTGATTGGCCGGAGCTCAGCTCACTGGTGCACTGAGGAAGCGGGTCCGTGGCAGAAGATGATCTCCGGAGACTTGGTGCTCAAGGGTTATTTATTGATCATCAGAGAAGGTTACACGGACATTTAGAAAAGACAAAAGACGAAGCTGAAGACTTCTGAGACAAATGTGAGGTTTGAGTCGGAACCAGGATTGCTGCTGGTTTTATTGCGTTCCTCCTGGTGGACTCTCAGCTAAACAAGTTCTACCATCACTTTCACAAATAACCAACTAACGGACAGACACGTCTTCTGTGGAGGCCATGCTCACACAGGGGTTCCTGCTACAGGAGGACCAGCTACGTCCACCTCAGAGGGCGCAACACTGGCAAGGAGCTTTGAGGACCAACACTGGTTGGGAGCTTTCAAGTACCCTCATTTCAAAACCTTCAGGTCCTGGGTCGAGATGGACTTCACACCAAGTCCATTCTTCTCCTTCACAAGCCTCACGGTAAGCTGGTGCATAAATAATCTGTACACGAGTCTGACCTTCTCCCGACACCGGGGGCATCTGGTAACCAAGGAGACGGGCAGGTAACCGTCACAGCGAGGTCTCCATGACATCATCCAGAGGAGAGCCTTTGGCTCTGGAGACCCTAAAGCAGATGAAGGTCTGAGGGTCTGAAGGTAAAGCTACGATTCAAAGTCAGAAGCGGGAGTCCGTCTTAAAGCTGGAGCTGCTGCAAGACGAGCCCAGACTTGTCTTCACCGTCGCAGGCGGGGGAGATGTTCCATCCATGTCGGGGAGGTTTTTGGCTCGGGGCGTCTCTCCTGCTGGTGTGGAGGACTGGACGGCAGCGCGTCCAGATCTTCGGCAGGTTTCTTCTCAACATAAAGCACATTTATACAATGGTATAAGTTACTAGGTTCTACAGCATCAGTCAGACAGGCAGGAACAACAGCTCCACTGGTCTACAAACAAACATCTAAGAAAGTCACTTTTGTCCTATATGGCTTTTGATGGACCACTGGAACCTGGACTCTGGTAGAACGTGGTCTCAGGTTGGCCTTCGTCGGCTCACATGTGGGTTTGATTCTTCTTCTTCATGTATTGCTGTTTTTCTCAGCCGTGTTTCCATCCATCCTCGTCTTCCTTCTTCTCCTCCGTGAAAGCAGAAGATCAACAAAGAAGGACCATCTAACACTGGGGAGAACATCTGACAGTGTCTTCTGGTGCAGATGGAAACACGGCTGCTCTGTCCCGAGTCCCGGCTGCTGCAGGACGAAGCCGGAGGTCCAGGTGGACCAAGTACTCTTGGCTGGTTTGATCAGAGACGAGTGGATCTTCCTCGTCCACCTGCTGAAATATTGGGTTTAGGACCAGACTCTGGCAGGGGTCGGTTTGAAGACCACACCAACCTTCCGGCTCCATGAAATATTAAAGTTATGCGGCAACATCTAGAGGAGCAGGTCAGAACCTAGAGATACGAGCTAGCGCGGCTGCGTTCGCGCACATGCTGCCTGCACGGTGAAGGTCAGGGCTTCTGGGAGGAGGACGTGGACGGAGATTTGGACGCAGATCTGGAGGGACTGCTCTCACAGGGGGCCACCTTGACGTGGATGAAGAGCGAGGACGGAGAAAGGCTGGAGCCGTCCATCTTCAGCAGCTGCACGTGACGATAACCTGCGGGGACCAGACGAGGAGGGTCAGTGGAGGTTCCTCGGTTCCTTCCCGGACAAGAGGACGATGTGGCACACCTGTGCGGAGACTGGTGAAGGGCAGGGTGAACTGGCCCAGGAAGTCGTTCCTGGAGGCGTAGTCGTAGTCCTCCACCATGAAGCGCACCAGAGCCAGATCAGGGACGTGGACGGTGAAGTTGAAGGAACAGTCCCACCGAGGGTTAAAGCCTGGAACACATGGAAACATGTGAGGCTCAGTGAATGAAGACTGTCTTCAGCTGCTTCCTCCTGGAACATCAGGCCAGAAGACAGATGTTTGCATCTGCCGATTCAGACGAACGTCTGTGTGTTGAATGTGAGATGAGTCTGTCCTCCCTGGGAGATGTTCTCTCCAACCACCAGAGACAAGGAACCCTTTGGATGGCGAGATCTTCTCCATGCTTCACACACACACACACACACACACACGCACACACACACACACACACACACACGCACACACACACACGGTCCACGCAGGTCTTACCGTTGTTGTCCACGTGATGTGTTTTCTTCTTGTCGTTGTCGATGGGAACTCCATGGACCTCCACCCACACCTGGGGGTCCACGATGGAGCTCGGCTTGTCCCACTCTGGTTTGGGAAGCTGCTGAGCCGAGATAATCTGGAGGAACCACACAAACACGGCTTGAACGGGATTGGCTGAGAGGTCATGTGACAGAGGAGGGAAGGCTGTGTGTCTCCACACATGCACCTCAACACCCCGCGGAGGGGATTCTCTTGAAGACCACTGAAGGAGAAGACAGAGCATCATCCTACCTTGATGGTGAGGAGCACAGGGGAGTGGGCGGGGCCTCCGCCTACGTTCTCCGGGTTGAAGGTGCTGTCGGACCGGACCATGAAGGGAGGCTTCAGTACGTAGCCACACCGACCGTTCTGCAGGAACTTCCCCTGGTTCAGGTCCATCTGCTCACCCAGCGTTTGGAAATTCAGAGCGACTGCAGAAAAGCAACAGAGGGACAGGGCGGCCATCATGGGATATTCTCACGCTTTACTGAGAGCATCGAAGACCTCTGGACGTGCTCTCCGACGGAGCTGTGGGTCAGAAGCCCTCAGGTGAGGTGCAGGATGCTTTCACACACAGCTTTGCTCTAAAACCCAATGGCAGCTGGGAAAGGAGCTGACCCACGAACCCTGGTCCAGATCCATCTGCACCTTGGTGCACCTGGTCTCCTGCATCAGTGAGATGTTACAGGAGGATGAGAGGGTTGTGGTCAGCCGTGAAGAGGAGGAGAGCAGCAGGTGACTTGGTACTGCTCTAGCTCACCACGGGAGTTCATAGTGTGATTCTGAGTAACTTTCTGTGGACCAATCAGAGTCAGGCGGGCGGCGAGCGCTGAACCGGAAGAACAGACCCGTGAAGATCCGTGTCAGTCGGGGCAAATGTCTTGTCCACGGTCCAGAAGAGACGTGGCTCTCACCTATCTGGCAGCCCGCGTTCCACATCTCCTGAGGGTTGTAGTTGGACGACTGCAGCCGCTGGCCTGAAGGGTAGATCCTGCTGAGCTGGTGGCTGTTGTGTCGCACAAAATGCATCCCTGAGGAGGCGGAGCGGGAGGTCAGGAAGCTGCCCTGTGGAAAGTACGCGAAGCTGCTGCCTGTCACCCTACCCGAGTCCTTAGCGAGCCTGAGGGCCTCGCTCTCGGAGAAGGACGACATGTCGGTGGACGGATTCTTGGCGGCCTGCTCGAAGGTCTTGAAGTGAACGCTGCGGGTGTAGACCACCAGGTCTGACAGCTCCGGGCTCATCTTGGACACACCTGGCTGAAAGGACACACGCACGCACAGCCGTTAGCGCCTGATAAGAGGTTCTGCTGGCGGTCAGAGGGACAGCTGGTTCAGTTCGGCAGCTTCACGTGGAGTGCAGAGCACGCTAGCAGGGTACATGTGAGCTGACCGTCGGCTCTTTGCTTGCTTTGGCTCTGGCTTCAGCACGGCCGGCTTCCTCGTCTGACGAGGTGAGGTCTGAGGAGCTGGACGACTGCTCCTCCACCGTCATCTCCTTCTTTGCCTTCACCAGGATTTTGCCCTTAAGGTCCTGAAAACACATGAAACAGCCTTGAAACCATCCTTTGAGTCAAAACGACTCCGATCACTCAGAGAAGCAGCTGAAGAAGGCCAGGTCCCAAGACATACCTCCAACAGAAAGGCTAAGAGCATGTCATTCTATCAATACTGTGTACTTGGTGTACCTAGCATGACTGGTTTGGGCACACTAAGATTCAGTCCACCAATGGTCAGGACCTGCTCTGAGCTCTACAGATATCCAGCCCCAAACAGGCTTCCAGATGATCATCAGCCATGATGGGACTGGTGTTTGGACTAGACCTTCCTGAAGAGGAAGCCTATGGAGGGCCACTCATTTCCATGTCCACTGCTCAGCAGATACAAACTGGAAGGCTCACTGAGCAACGTGTAGTGACCCATGTGTTAGATGAGATGAAGTGTCTGTTCGGGTGAGTCAACTGAATTCCTGCTTCTGTTCCCCTGTACCCTTGCAACCCCAACACCCAACCCCAGCAGGAATACCTCAACTCCCCCACAGAGCCTCCAGGATGAGAGGAGCAACGTCTTCACGGGAAGAAACCAAGTCTAGCTGCCTCGACAAGATCAGTCAGTTTCGGTATACTCCTATTTTACCCTCCACCAGGCGACAACTTGGAGCCAAATAGAGAGTAAAACTTCGAAGCGTGAAACCACTGAAGGAACCAGAACATAAGAACTTCAGCAAGAGGACAGATACCGGACACTGATTGGGTGGTTCCCTAGAATTCGTCTGGTCCAAAGGGTCGTGACGGGGCGGGATCCGAATCCAGCTGTCGTCAGGGCTCAGACACCGGTGATGTGAACGGAGAGGGTGTATTTTAATCACAACGGCCTCTAATCTAAATCCCCTGCTCTCCTGCAGAGCGGCTCATTCATGGAAGTAGCAGAGGCTCATAATGAGAAGCAGTTTTTGCAGGTCAGTGAGGTAACGCCAGGATCCACCTCCACCCTCTGCACCCTGCTGGATGCTGCTCTCTGACTCCTCCGGGGGGAGTGGAAGGCAAACTGGTCAAGAACATCCAGAGCCTTTTGTCCAGAACACGCAGGATGTCTCGGTCTGAGAGGTGCGGCTGCATGTTTCCACCCGGTCCTTTGGCATCTGCACTGTTTATCCAACTCATTGGGACGGCAGCCAATCCAGTCTGACACCTTGACTGGTCGCCCGCCAATCGCAGGGTTACATTTCGACCGCTCGAATTTGGAGTGTCAAAGAAAGACTACTTCATGCACCTGCGGCTTCTTATTCTCTCATCAGAAGCCGAGCAGACCACAGAGCTGTGCGAGAAGCTCCGCTGAGGACACGGACGGAAGAGACGGTGGCCACCCCAAAAATATGCCACCGGTTCACGCAGAATATGGAGAAGGGGCAGATGGCCTCAGATTCCCCGTCCATCGGTCTGCTCACGCTGCTGGGAATAATCCCGGCCAGCAGCAGAACAGCTAGAAGCCCTTTGAAAAGAGGTCCTCAGTTCACGGCCGCAGAAGCCCTGAAGACTCCAAACTACTTCTAACCTGCTTACCTTAACAAGGACTCTAGGAGTACCGATCTACAACTCCATTTGATCCCGCTTCTTTATTTCCTCACAAACAACTTTGGAATGTCCAACTTGAGGAGCAAAATCATCGACCACTTCATTCCTTTCAGCCTCTTGGTACCTCTGGAGATGGCAGGCGGTGAGGATCCAGCTCACGGAGGGCCTTGGTGAGCAGCTTGCTGCCCAGGATTGACCGCAGGTGCCGGGCCATCACTGCCTGCTGTTCCACGGAGCAGTGGTTCTCCAGGGACAGGATCAGAGGGTAGGGAGACGCCTGGGACGACGGGCCAGAGGGTGCAGAGGGAGAAAGAAGCACTTTTACAACATCGTTTGGAAGGATGAACCTAAAACTGGAAACCTGACACCGACGTACACCTGAAACATAAACCTCGCTCTGCCTCAGACCCACAGGTCCTCTCCAAATAGACCCGAGAAGAAACGCGAGTGCGCATCTCCACGTTGTTTGGGTGGACTCACCTTGAAGGCGTACTCATTGATGGTCTCGATGACTTCGACAAATGGCACTTTGGAGGTGAGTGTGTATCCGTGGTAGATGACCGGCTCCCCCTTGTCTCCGTCCCAGCAGTCCAGCTCCACGCAGCGGCAGCCATGATTCAGGGCTCTGAGACAGGACGCATCCATGCCGGGGTTTGTTAGTTTAGAGCCTGAGCGAGCTTTCAGCAGCCTTCCAGAGTTTGTCTACTGGTAATCCACACGAGAAGAAAAGTCCACACCAATGGGACATGCAGCTTCTGGCCCCTGACCAACTATCATCATCAACCTTTCAGCAGCTGAGCAGCTGACCATACACAACAACTCAGAATGCTCTGAAGAATTTGGGCTGCTGAAAGTCTGTCTTTCACATGAGATGCAGAGACGCTCTTGGATTCGGCCCATCGGCTTCTGTCCGTCTTTCGGTGAACTGGTGTCACTGCATCTGGTATGAAAATCACATGACCAGATGCAGTGATGAAGTCATGTGACTCTGAGGGGAAAATTCTTCCACTTTGAAGCAGTTACACTGATGTCAGGCCATCCTTCTGACCCGCCCCTGACATCCCAGCTAGTGCTGGGCGATTAGCGCCTCAACACCCTTTGCAGCCAGTGTATCTCCGCGGTACGCGGTCCAGCCAAGTGATCTCCAGGGCGCGATGAAGATAGCGTCTGTGGAAAAGCTCCTGGGCCTCCATGTGCCGGCCACATGAAGCCAAGCCTCAGCTGCAGCGGAAGGTGCCCAGACCCCGGTGATGCATTTCCCTCCACGTTTTATCAGTGCCAGGAGGCCCGTTGCTCCTCAGGGAACGGACTACCATCCCTACCACCTCTCGGCACAGTGCCCGCTTTTGACAAATATACATGTCTCTATTTTTTTGTTTGTTTTTTAATGACGGAGTCGTCGAAGTTCTGAACTCCACCTACTGACAATTCTGAAGACAAAACGAGCCGAGAGGGGAGGGCTGAGAGAGCCGGGGATCACGCTGACAATGAAGAGTGGCACAGAAGAGCCAGAAGAACTGGATTGCATGCTCTTACCTGTACCAGGGGAACCCTTGGTCTTGCCCAAAGCTAGCTCTGCAGCAAGCTAATCCGATAATAATAATATGAATCATCGTAATCATTTGTGAATGTGTGTTGAGGTCGTACCGGATGTACGGCTCCGTGCTGCTGTCTCCGGTCAGCTGGTCCTTAGTGAGGTAGGTGTTGTGGGAGGAGGAGATGAAGTAGTGAGCCAGCGGGTGCTTCATGTTCTGGTAAACCCTGGCGTGGTCCGGGTTCAGCACACAGTTCTCCTTGGACAGCATGTACATGGTGAAGCCGTTGGGGGTCATGAAGTGGTTCTTCTGGGCTGTGGGGTGAAACAGACCGTTTGTACGCTGTGGTTCTGGTACTGGTGCTGCTCAGAGCACAGTAATCCAGGTGGTCCACGTGAGGCTGTGCGCCTTCAAATGTCCAGACCTCAAAAGCACTTTCATGCCCCTTTAGTGACTGCTGAAAATTTAGCTTCAATGAGCTCAAGGCTGTCCTGTTTCCACGGTGAAGCATTGAGCTCACAAAAGCTGTTGACTCTGGCTCTAAGTTCAGATGTCCTCTATTCTGCTCTCCGTCATGGAGAACTCCTTGACGCAGAGCCCGTGTCCCAACGGCGAACTCGGACATCAGATGGGTTCCACCGTCTCACCTTTCGGCCTAAAGCCGGCGGCGGGATGAGTTGTGACTTAGCGACGTACCCCACTCATTGAGCTCGTAGGACAGAATGAGACTCTGGGCGTGAGTGAGCGAGGCGTCCTCCCCCTGGTCCTTCAAGAAATCCCGCAGGTCGACGGTTGAGAGCACGCAGCCGTTTGAGGAGTACCGGATGAAGACGCCATCCAGCTCGGGCCGGCGAAGCAGCTCCCTGCAGAAAACCTCGATCTCTCCGTGGTCCAGACGGCCGTCTGCCGAGCGATCACACTTCTGCAGGAGAGACGCAGAAGGTCAGCTTTCAACAGCTCGCTTGAGATCGCCACTTTTCAAGCCAGAAAGCGGCACAATTCCACGGTGCGACCACTGTGAGCACTGGCATCTACGCTCGGTTCTCCAGCCGCTCTGAGTACAACCACCGCTGTAAATGGCATCAGGTAGCGTCTCAACCCGCTGGACTCTTAGATAGGACCGCGAGATAGTACCGCATGGTTGTGTCATGACGCTGCTGAGCGATGACGCCCTGCTGTTCCCGGCTGAACCGTGAACCGCCTCAGTCATGCAGAGGTGTCTGGGAGGGCAGGCCGTGTTCAAACACCTGGAAGAGGCTTCGGGCGTACTGGTCACTCAGGTCGATGTTGATCATCTGCAGCAGCATCTGCACCTCCTCGTAGCTCATCTTGTCATCGCGGTTCTGGTCAGCCCGACTCAGGTAGGCATGGATCCAGGTAAGACACACAAGGTCAAGGAGGCAAAGGGAGACACTAGTGACCACGAGCTATTTGAATTTCTGCTATTTGAGCTATTTCAATTTGACATTTCACACCTAAACTCCTGTGCGGTGGGGAAACTCAAAGAAGAGCCAGGCTCTGGAAGGATATTGGTCGAGCTTCTCCTTCTGGGTCATGTTCTCCACCCTCTCCTGCAGGGTTTGGATGCCACGGACCCAGTGCTGAGCCTCCTCCTGGCTCTGGCATAGCAGGTCCAGACTCTTGCGGGGTCCTTTAAAGACCACGGTCAAACAGCGGCCCTCAGGAACCGAACCCACCATCTGCCGCAGCGTCTCCGACTGGCATCCCTGCCGCACACACTCCACCTCCGTCACGGAGACTGACGGAGGGGAGAGGGAACAGAAGAAGAAGAGAAGATAACCCAGCGGGTCCCGAGCACCCGGTGACACGAATGAGCCAGCCGAGTCCGGGCCTCCCGTCTCAACTCCACTCTGGATCCAAATGTTTGAACGGCCGGGTCTCCACAACAAAATGGGACCCTGGTTGATCCAAGCAGCTGGAGTGGAAATGAGAGGACTGGAGCAGCCTGGAGCCTCCGAGGACCGTCATTTCTGCTCCATGGTCCATTAGCAGGTTTTTAAAAATGGAGATCCACCCGTGTGTCACCACTGAGCTTCAGGAGGACGACGACCTCCAAGGAGCCACCAATGACACACTTGATGTTTCCAAGAAAGACCATCTATTGACAGCAGGGGAACCTATGAGCTGCTCTCTGACTGCTGCCTTCTACCACACACACACACACACACACACACACACACACACACACACACACACACACACACACACACACACAGGCGGGGGGGGAAGAGGCCGTGCCACATGAGAACCTCCAACAATTAGAGGACTGAGTGTGGTTAGCAGGTTAGCGGTGCAGAGCTGTAAGCTAGCAAACCGCCGGGCTGCTCCTATAATCTCTGTCTTTGAACGGCGGCAGGCTGGAAATAGAAGAGCTCTGTAATCTGTGTGATAACAGAGTGTGTGTGTGTGTGTGAGTGTGTGTGTGTGTGTGTCCTGAGTGTTTGTGTACTGAGTGTGTGTCCTGAGTGTGTGTGTGTGAGTGTGTGTGTGAGTGTGTGTGAGTGTGTGTGTGTGTGTGTGTCTATTTCTACAGAAAGTAGCATTTAGTCTCCACCAAAATAGGGAGTGTATTTCCACGTTCCACCAAACACACCCAGTTCCTCTGCACCGGG